>JAOTQR010015547.1:0-17602 GCA_025774065.1 Solanum ossicruentum
GCTAAGCAAGTAGGTGACTCACCTGCTAGCTTCTTAAGTCCTACAAGCACCTCAATTCTCTCACTTTGTTTAGGGCTGTGATCTCCTCAATTTGACACTAAACATGTATACACTCGACCCTCTTAAGCGTTAGACGCACATATCGCCCTATAACATGAGATTCAAACACTTTTAAAAATTGGCGCTAATTTGAAAAGCCATATCATGTTTCATTTGCATAGTACTAGTATTGTAAGATATGGGGTGTTACATCCTCCCCCTCTTAGGAACATTCATCCTTGAATGTTAGCAAATTAGATAGCTTAACCAAGCTTAAACCTTTACTTACAAAAGCTTTTGATAACACACTAAGTATTCAATCACACATACCTATTAGTGTCCCAATTCTGCATGTTGGACTCCCTCTTATTTCTTCTGCTTGTTGGTTCCTCCAAAGTACCTTTATTGAAGCTATTTCTTTATTCCTTAGCTTCTTAATTTGATGATCTAAGATTGCAAAAGGTACCTCTTCATATATGAAATCTTCTGTAACCTGCACGTTTTCAATATGAGTGACATGGGATGGGTCACCTATACATTTACAAAGCATTGAGACATGAAAAATTGGATGAAACATTGAAAGCTCTTGGGGTAGCTCTAGTTTATATGCAACCTGCCCGAACTTCTTAATAATTTTATATGGCCCTATGTAACGTGGGCTCAGTTTTCCTTTCTTATCAAATCTCATAACACCTTTCACTAGAGACACCTTTAAAAGTACCCAATTCCCTACTAAGAATTTCAGTCTTCACTTCCTAGCATCCGCATATGATTTGTGATGACTTTGGGATGTTTCTAGCCGCTGCTGTATTACCTTAACTTTTTCCATGGCTTGCTGTACTAGATCTGGCCCAAGCAAGGTGGTTTCACCCACTTCAAACCATCCAATTGACGATCTACATTTCCTCCCATACAAAGCTTCATAAGGTGCCATCTTGATACTCGTGTGGTAGCTATTATTATAGGAAAATTCAATAAGTGGCAAATGGTCTACCCAACTACCTTTAAAGTCCAATGCACAAGCTCGCAACATATCTTCAAGTGTCTGAATGGTGCGTTCTGCTTGACCGTCTGTTTGAGGATGGAAAGATATACTCAAATTCACTTGTTCCCTTAAACTCCTTTGGAAGAACTTCCAAAACTTTGCAGTGAATTGAGCTCCCCGATCAGATATAATAGAGACTGGAACTCCATGTAGCTTGACTATCTCTTTGAGGTATAGCTGGCATACTCTTTAGTATATAATTACTCTTAACTGACAAGAAGTGTGTTGACTTTGTGAGTCTGTCAACTATTACCTATATGAAGTCAAACTTCTAAAATGAGTGAGGCAACCCGGTAACAAAATCCAAATTGATCATATCCCACTTTCACGTTGGAATCTCTATACACTGCATATAACCTCCTGGATTTTGGTGTTCTTCTTTCACTTGTTGGCAATTTGGACATTGAGCCACAAATTCTACAAGGTCCTTCTTCATGCCTCCCTACAAACATTCCCTTCAGGTCATGGTACATCTTAGTTGATCCTGGATGGATGGAATATCGAGAATGATGGGCTTCTTCCATTATCCTCTTTCTCAATCCATTAATATCAGACACACATAATCTATTTTGTCAGTAAAGTACTCCATCTTCTATAAGGTCAAAGCCCTTTATCGTACTCTGACTCACCTTTTTCTTAAGCTATCGTAGAACAGGATCCTCGAACTATTTTTCTTTCACCTCTATTACTAATGAAGACGCTATTGCATTATGCACAATAGCCCCTTCTTTTGGAGTTTCAAGAAGGCAAACTCCTAAACTGGATAGCTGATGCAGATCCTTAACCACTCTTTGACCCACCACGACTTGATCACCAGTATTCATGGTTGCCTTACGACTCAGAGCATTGGCTTTTATTAACCCCTACCTCATTTGCTTTCCCCAGGTGGTAAAGTATATCAACATCATGATCTTTTATTAGCTCTAGCCATCTCTGTTGGCTTAAGTTTAGGTCTTTCTACTTAAAGATGTATTGTAAGCTCTTATGATCAGTATATATGTCAACGTGAACCCCATACAAATAGTGGCGCCATATTTTCAGAGCAAACACAACCACTACTAGCTCAAGATCATGTGTTGGATAGTTTTCTCATGTAGTCGTAGCTGTCTAGATGCGTAAGCAATTACCCTACCATTTTGTGTTAGTACACACCCTAACCCAACTCCTGAAGCATCACAATACACTGCATACCCCTCAGTGCCTTCTGGGAGTACTAGCACAGGTGCAAAAGTTAGCTTATTTTTCAGCTTCTTGAAGCTCCTTTCACATGTATCATTCCATTGGAACTTGGTCACCTTTTGTGTCAACTTTGTTAGAGGTGCATAAATAGAAGAAAAACCTTCAACAAGCCTCCTGTAATAACCTGCCAAGCCACGGAAGTTCCGAACTTCCGTGGGTATCGTCGGCCTCGGCCAATCTTTCTCAGCCTCTATCTTTTGTGAATCAACCCTTATTCCCTCATCGGATACAATATGACCCAAGAATTCAACTTGGAGACCCATTTAGGCCCAAGTGTGAGGGCCAAGCTGGAAGATAACCAGCTTGATAATGTGTGGTATAAGGTGGTCAAAAGGTCAAGGGAAGTTCGGCCAAAGACCCCTTTATAAAGGGCTCAAAAGAAGCTCACACAATTCATTTCCCAACTTGAGCACACAAAAAATAGATTTGTCTCCAAAGTTTTCTCTCAACTTTTCTTTACTTTGTAAAGCATAAAAATGACTCTTTTAGGGTTCTTGAGGGAGACTTGAACCTTGAACGAAAAGGTACGTAATCATAGTTGTGTGTTTAGTATGGTTTCTTCATGAAAAGCAACAAGTATATGCTAGTATGTTGGTGCTGGAAATTTGAGGCAGCTTGTGTTGAGAAAGTTGCTGCATACTTGTCTTTTGTTTTAGTGATCTTTCTATGGTTTGTGGGCTATATTATGAAGAAACGTTGATGTTATTAACATGGTTTGAGTTATAAATATTATCCTAAAGTTTCTGCCCTGATTTTGGTTTCATTT
This sequence comes from Solanum ossicruentum, assembly GCA_025774065.1. NCBI lineage: Eukaryota > Viridiplantae > Streptophyta > Magnoliopsida > Solanales > Solanaceae > Solanum > Solanum ossicruentum. Next base: position 3,090 of record JAOTQR010015547.1, read on the forward strand.
AACAAGCGCGTTTTATTGTACTATCTTAAGTGTAATGTTGATTAGAACTTGTGGGCTGTTGGATGAAAGGCTATTAGCTCACGTCCTTCATGACTTCTTGAGTGATATTGTAAGACTATTTTAGGTCTATTTATATGTGTAAATGTTGCTGGAACAGTTTGGTTGAATTTGGAATAGGCTTGGAGTTGTCGACATCGAAATGTAGCGAAGGAAGGTAACATTATGCTGTCCATTTTTAGGTTGTGTAGAATTGTTATGGTTGTGCTTTATGGGTTGTTGTAAGGTTGTTCTGGTACTAAAACAGTATGTACATAATGTGTACAAGAGAATATGTATTAGGAAAATATGATTAGGGGCGGAAAGGTTGAAAGAATACGCTCGGGCTATAAACACCCGCTTGCTGCCCGTGCATTGTTTTCTTATGTGATTGGGCTGTCGAGATATATTTATTAGTTTCTAATGCTAGTTTTATCACTTAATATGTTGTAGATAAGTATTTGGAGGAAGGGAAGGTTATCTTGAGGTAGTAACAAGGTCACACAACGAGGTATGTAAGACTACTTGATTTCAATTACTTGGCATGAAACATAGATCCTTCCTTGACTCATAAAGGCACTCACCAACTCCAACACAACTATTAACCATGTATCCACTCTTTTACATGTTCATATGATTCCATACATAGTCACTTCAAATATGGATACATGCTTGGATACCAAGTTACATAAGTTCCTGTTACAAAATGAAGTTCATGAGTTGTTCCATTTCATACGCATTTCATCATTTGTGTAATACACTCTTTTCATTGTCATATTGTCTTATATGATTATCCATATGTCACTTGCTACATATACAGTCCTACAACTCCAAAATTGTGATTACCAAAAGAACCATCTCAAAGGTAATTAAAAGGTAAAGTATATTGTTTACTGATAGGTGGTAGCCAGAGGGGTGGAAGAATCACCTAGCTAGGGACGATCCTATCACGGGTGGTAGCCCAAGAGGGTTAAGGAAGAACCTAGCCAGGGACGATCCTGATATCCCGAGGGGTGGAAAAATCACTTAGATAGGGAAAAATCTTATCACGGGTGGTAGCCTGAGGGGTTAAAGAAAAACCTAGCCAGGGATACTCCCGATATAGTTTACCACTGATCAGTTGGTCATTTGTTTTACAGCTGTGCACAAATTATACAGTAAAGGTAAAGTAATATAAAGAACACAAAGTACATGATTCCACAGTATAACTAAGGGTGGTCTCTTATGCTATACCAATGTACAGTTTCATTTAAGCTGTTACTTCATGTGCAGTGTTTCCTACCTTATGTACTCAGTACATTATCTCATACTGATGTCCCTTACAGGGGACCTGCATTTCATGCTGAAGGTACAAGTGCTAGTAGATCTCCCCAGTAGGAGCATAGGACATTCAGCTGCTGTTACTAAGCTCCTGATTGCTTCGAGGCTTTGTGTATGTCTAGAGTTTTTATATGTTCATATTGTACAGTTAGTCGAGGCGGGGCCTGTCCCGACCCTTAGCAGATGTTTTTCCCTTATCTAGAGACTTTGTAGACTATGTAAATTAATGTATGGTCATGTCTCGTACTTTAAATACTGTGGCCCCAACGACCTAGTCATATGTATTCCCTTTTGGCTTGTTATCACTGTTTATCTTCTTAAAGGCATGTCAAATGTAGAACCCCCTTATAATATGTATAGAAAGTGCATAGTTACAAGTTGGTTCTCCCGAGCCTTTTCGGCAACGGGTGTCAGTCCGCCCTAACGGGACTTTGGGGCATGACAATTTGACACCCTGTAACTGATCAAATAAATCATCAATCCTGGGAAGGGGTATTTATTCTAAATTGTCACCCTATTCAATTGTCGTTAGTCAATACACATTCTCAAGGTTCCATCATTTTTACGTACAAATAACACTGGTCACCCTAAGGGAACACGCTAGGTCTTACAAAACCCTTCTCCAATAAGTCTTTTAACTGTTCTTTTAATTCACGCAATTCTTCAGGGGCCATTCTATATGGAGGGATCGAAATAGGTTGAGTGCTTGGAAGTAAGTCAATACCAAAATCTACTTATCATTCTGGAGGTAATTCTGGAAGTTCTTCAAGGAACACATCAACAAATTCATTCACTATTGGAACTGATTAAAGAGTTGGTGATTCTGTCTCCATATCCCTCAAACTAACTAAATGGCATATATACCCCTTAGATATCATCTTTCTGGCCCTACAATAAGAGATAAATTTACTATTTGGTGCCCCAACATTACCTTCCCATTCAAAAACTACCTCATTTGGAAAGTGGAAGTACACTCTCTTAGTTCGGCAATCCACGGTGGCATAATAAGAAGCTAAGCAATCCATGCCTATTATAACATCGAATTCCACCATTTCTAGCTTAATAAGGTCAGCCAATGTGTCACGATCACAAACAGTTACTACACAGTCATAATAAATCCTTTTAGCCATAATAAATTCACCAGTTGGTGTGGACAGTTCAAATCGTTTGTCCAATAATTTGGGTGTTCTCTTAAGATTTCCAGCAACTAGTGGGGTAATGTATGATATTGTAAAACCAGGGTCAATTAATGCATATACATTATGTGAAAAAATGAACAATATACTTGTGACCACATCAGGTGAAGCTTCCAAATTTTGCCGACTCCACAAAGCATAGGTGCGATTCTGAACTCAGCTAGAGCTAGTTGCCCCTATAACACCTCTACCACGAGCCATAGGTGCTTGTTGGCCCCTACCCAATGGAGGAACTGACGATGATGATGCAACAACTGACCTAGTAGATTTTGCTATATCACCCATACGCCTCCTCGGACAATCTCTTATCATATGCCCTGGTGCGCCACACCAATAACAAGTGTCTGTTTCAACATGACATGTACTGTTTCAACATGACATGTAATTGAATGACTCCTTCCACACTGTTTACAAGGATGCGTAGGGGTCATTTGCTGGCCTGCCTAATATCCTGCTGTCTGGGCTAATTTCTCCTAGACCCTAAAGTTGTGATGGAGCACTGGCTGCAGAGTAAGAGGATGATGGCCTAGGCGGTGTATTAAGAAACTGAGGCCTAAGCTCACCTTGGGGTGGTGTAAACTGCCCTATAGACTTGGCTCTCTTGGACTGCGCCTTTTCTAACTCTTGTATCCTTCTCCTTTACCTCTGATCCTCCAATTTTTGTGCAAAAGCTTGCATTCTCACTATATCCGTGTCTTCGTTCAGGGAAGCAATTGTACAGTCTCTGACCAGATACATATCCAATCTATCCACATATCGATGAACTCTATCTGCCATAGTAGCAACTACATTAGGAGCATAATTGGCCAGGGAATTAAATTGAAGGCTATACTCCCTCACACTCATATTCCCTTGGTGGAGGTTCAAGAACTGATCTGTACAGGCCTCTCGGATCTCTAATGACAAGTAATGGTCAAGAAATGCCTCTTTGAACTCTTTCCAAGTAGTTAGGGGAGCATCTATATCTTTGGATTGCTTCTATGCTTCATACCATAATATAGCCACACCCTTCAATCTGTATGTCGCTAATTCGAAAGCTTCTGTACCACTCACATGCATAACATCTAAAGTGTGCTGAATCTGATCAATAAAGTCTTGGGGATCTTCATTAGGATCTGGCGTAGTGAAGGATGGAGGGTCCAAATTAAGGAAGTCACTTATCCTCGTTCCAGCTGCCCTATTCGCACCACTCGTACCTATAACTGGATCTTCCTGCCTTTGGCCTTGTCCAGCAACTATATGAGTCAATAGTTGGACTGCATTCCTCAGATCTTGCACGATAGCATCGATAGGTAGTTCTGGAGGAATTTTAGCACTTCCGGGTTGATCGGGATCTAGAGGAGTTGGAGATATCTGTGATAGAGACTTCTCTTGAATGTCATTTCGTTGTCTCACCTGACTGGGTATACCAACCACCACTTCTACTCCCTTCCCTTTACCTTTGTTTTACCCGGTTTATGGGATACTTGCTGTACAAAATAATTTAGGGGTTAGACACAATCCACCTATTACACTTAGCTCTATGGAATGATCTAAAGAACGAAAAGAAAGTAACAACATCTAAATTCCATGTAGCCTCCTACTTATAAATATGGTGCATAACACATCGATAAACAAGATTCTACATAGACATGACTTTGTAGAATCCCTAGGATGACCCGCTCTGATACCACTTCTGTCATGCCCAAGTACCGTTAAGGCGGATTGGTACCCATTGCCAATAAGGCCCGGGAGAATCAACCTATATCTATGCGCTTTCATACATATTATGAGGGTTTCTACATTCAACATGCCTTTAAGAAAGTAGACAGTAATAACAAGCCAAAAGGAAATGCATATGGCTAGGCCGTTTGGGCCACGGTGTCTAAAGTACGAGACATGACCACACTTTAGTTTACATAGTCCACAAAGCCTCTAGAAAAGGAAAAGTATCTGATAAGGGTCGAGACGAGCACCACCTTGACTAACTATACAATACAAAAATATAAGTTCTAGATACACACAAAGCTCCGAAGTAACCTGGAGCTTGGTAACAACAGCTGGATATCCTGTACTCCTACTTGGGAGATTTACTAGTACCTGTACCTGCAGCATAAAATACAGGTCCCCCGTAAGGGACGCTAGTACGAGATGATGTACTGAATATGTAATGCAGAAAATACTATATATGAAGCAACAACTCAAATGACACTATGCACTAATGTAGGATAGGAGACCACCCCTTAGTTATACTGTGAGATCATGTACTTTATGTTCTTTTTATTACTTTACCTTTATTGTATAATCTATGCACAACATGCAATACAAATGACCAACTGATCAGTGGTAAATCTATATTGGGATCGGCCCTAGCTAGGCTTTTCCTTTAACCCCTTGGGCTACCCCCCGTGATAGGATCGACCTTGGCTAGGTGATTTTTCTATCCCTTGGGTTACCACCCATCAATAAGCAATATATTTTATCTTTCAATTACCTTTGAGATAATTCTTTTGGTGGTCATAATATTGGAGTGTAAGACTGTAGATACAACATATGACATGTGAATAATCATAAAAGACAACACTATAATGAAAGGAGTAGGTTACATAAATAAAATGAAATGCATCGAAGGTAGAACAACACATGGACTTTACTTAGTAGAACGAACTCGTGTATCTTGGTATCCAAGTTTGTATGCAGGTTTACAAGTAACTATGTATGGGAACATATGAACATGCGAAAGAGTGTAGACACGATTAATTGTTGTGTCAGATTTCGTAAGTGTCTTTATGTGCCAAGGAGGAATTTATGTTTCATGCCAAATAATATGAAATCAAGTAGCCTTACATACCTTGCTGTACGACCTTGCTATTACCTTGAGATAACCTTCCTTCCTCTAAATATTTATCTACAACATAGTAGGTGATAAAACTAGCATTAGCAGCCAATAGATACATCTTGGCAGCCCAATCTGATAAAAAACAACATACGGGCAGCAAATGGGTATTTATACATCCGAGCGTATTCTTTCAATCTTTTCACCCCTAATGGTATTTTCCAATACACATTCTCATATACATATCATATGCAGACTATTCTAGTGCCATAACATTCTTACAACAGCCCGCATAGTACAACACATAATAATCCTATGCAACATATAAATAGGTGGCATAACGTTACGTCCCTTTGCCCCATTTTGACGTCGACAATCCCAAACCTGATCCAACTTTAACGAAACTGTCCTCAACACAACTATACATAAAAAATAACCTTAAAATTGTCTTAGAATAGTACCAAAGCAGTCATGAAGGACAGGAGGCAATAGCCTTCCATCCATCAGCCGCAAGTTCGTACTAAGAACACAATTGTGATACCTATAAGGACTCACTTGTGTGGACTGTAAAAGTGGTGCACCAGCTAAGTTACATCACTAATAAACTAAACCTTGTTTAAAACATAAGTCTTGCTTCATAACTCAGCCAACCAAGAAGAGAAAATCCTCTTGAACAACAAGAAAAGTTCACAACAATCCTTCGGACACATGCTGTCCAAAATTTCAGCACAAACATAACTAGCATATACTTCTTGTTGGTCATGGGATAAGTATAACAAATATATGGATATTTCCACTTACCTTAGCCTTTAAGGTTCAGGTTTCCTTCCAGAACCCTAGAGGGTTGTGTAGGCTGTCTTGTGAAGTGAAATAAAGAGAGAAGAAGAGTCTTTAGGAAAGCTGAAAATTTGTTCCAAAGTGAAGAGAATTAAGGAGCTGTTTTGAGCCCTTTTAAAGAGTCTCTTTGGACAATTGTCTTTTGAACTTTTCACCACATATTAACACATATTAATAACCTTGTGATGCAGCAGCTTGTCCCTTACACTTGGGCCTCAAAGTTGATGGGCCTTGGCTGCCCATTTTCCAAATTCCTCTTCACTTAGTTTGGGCCTAATTAGCCAAGTGAGTTGTAGTGTACTTGGGCCCTTTTATTATTCATCTTGGGCTAAAAATAAATTTCTTTTATGATGCTAAAACACGGGCTATAGTTTCACCCTTAACACGAACTTTATTCATAATCGGACTTGGACAAATTCGACGTCGGGCCTCGTCTCCGTTTAGCTAGCAAATTTAAGCTAAGCAAGTAAATCACTCACCTGCTATCTTCTTAATTCCTACAAGTCCCTCAATTCTCTCACTATGTTTAAGGCCGTGATCTCCTCAATCTGACACAAAACATGTATGCACTCGACCTTCTTAAGCATTAGACACACATATCGCCCTACAACATGAGATCAAGCACTTTTAAAAATTGGTGCTAATTTGAAAAGTCATATTATGTTTCATTTGTATAGTACTAGCATTGTAAGATGTGGGGTGTTACGAAACTGATCCCTAGTATCAACCAAGTATATGTTATGATCAACCAGGATGAGAGCCAAAAAATTGTTGCAGGTCTAAGTAGGATGATGTGAGAGAATATGACACCAATAACCATGTTCACTTCAAAGCCTAATCATGGGAGTCAAAGATAGAAAAAAAGAGCTTCAATTTAAATGTATTTTGTGATTTCTGTCATATGAAGGGGCATTTGAAGCTCGATTGCCATAAATTGTTAAAATGTGACTTTTGTCACAAAACAGGTCATTTAAGAAGAGATTGCTACAGGCTCATAGGATATCCACCAGACTATTAAGGTAAGAAGGAAGCTGTTGTAGCTGGAAACTCTATGTATGATGCAGGACATGCTAAGGACAAAGAGATAATGTCTCATAATAGTAAAAATTCCTATCTACATAACACCAAGATGCGTACTTATTAGTTATAGCAGGATCATATTGGTACATATTCACAACAATCAGTGACTCAATAAGACAAGTTGCCTATGCCTATGTTCACACCTAGTCAACATCATCAGTTACTCAAAATTATTGAAACAACCACTATAAATGAATCTCATGGTGCAACAAATATGGCAGGTAGATTCTTTTTAACTGACAAGGAATTCCTGAAATGGATAGTAGATACTGGTGCTACTAACTATATGATAGGTGATTAAAAGAATTTACATCATGAAAGATTAATAGAAAATGTAGGACAAGTTCAGTTACCTACAGGTGTTATGTGTCACATATTGGGAACTGTCACCTAGGATGAGATGATGTCCTTTAGAAAGTGCTATGTGTTCCCACATTCAAATTCAATCTTATGTCAGTGTCACAAGTGGCAAAATATTTGAATTGTAGTGTCATTTTTCCCCAAAATGTTGTATTTTTCAAGATCTCTCATCTGGGAGGGTGAAGGCGATTGGTGAAGAGGAAGATGGTCTCTACATATTATGCTCACAAATGGGAAACAAGAATTCAGAATTGCAGAAATGTATGGCAGTAACAAAAGGTGCAGAAGTTGTTACTTGACATTAAAGGTTATGTCATGTTCCAATGAGTGTACTAAGAAAGATTTCTATTTTTCATAGTCTTGGAAATAAAGTTACTTTGTATAATTGTGGCGTTTGTCCCCTTGCTAGACAGCCAAGACAACCTTTCCCACATAGTATCAGTAGGTTTACTTGTAGTTTTCAATTACTTCATATGGATGTTTGGGACCCCTACAAAGTTGAAACATTTGATGGTATGAGGTATTTCTTGACAATTGTTGATGACTATTCAAGATGGACTTGGACATTCTTGATGAGACTTAAATCTGATGTTGCTGGAATGTTGAAGTATTTTTTTCTTGAATTTAATACTCAGTTTGGTAAGAAGATTCAAAGAATCAAATCTGATAATGGATCTGAATTCTTTAATGCTACCTGAAACACTCTTTTTAAACTTCATGGTATTTTACATGAAAGTTCATGTCCATTCACTCCTCAATAGAATGGTGTAGTTGAAAGGAGACACAGACGCATTCTTGAGACTACCAGAGCCATTAAATTTCAATCTAGCTTTCTTGAAAAATTTTGGGGACTTTGTGTTCAAACTGTTGTTTATGTTATAAATAGAATACCATCTTCTATTCTAAGTGATTTGTCTCCTTTTGAGAAATTATATGGTAGAATCCCCTTACTCGATCACATGAGAGTTATAGGTTGTCTATACTTTGCTACAAATCTCATCAAACAGGACAAGTGTAGTCCAAGAGCAGTAAGGTCTGATTGGGTAGGTTTTGGAACAATTCAGAAGGGGTACAAGTTGTTTGATCTTGAAAATAAAACCTTTTTTTAATTAGCAGGGATGTTATATTCATGGAAACATATTTCCTTTCGCGGAGAGTATTGATCATCAACAAAATCAGTCAAACCAGCATAATATGTTTGTCTATAAAGACCTTGTTGATTCTACACCTATGCATATTAACACTGTCCTATTACCTCAACCTCAAACTACTCTTTCCTCATCACCTATTCTTGATACAAATCCAACCATTACATCCAGCATTTCCCATCCAATTACTGTCAGAAGATCAACAAGGGAGTCTAGACCAACCATATGGCATAAGGATTATGTAACTAAGGTTGGTTCTAGCAACTGTCTGTATTCAATTGCCTCAGTCCTGGATTATACAGGAATTTCATTCCAATTTCAGAGTTTCATCTCCAAATTCTCCACTAACATAGAACCTCTGGCTATACAGAAGCAACCAAAGATGCTAGATGGGTAGATAGCATGAAAGATGAAATACAGGCTTTGGAAGATAATGACTTGGGAATTGGTGGACCTACCTAAAGGGAAGAAAGAAATAGGTGGAAAATGGGTCTATAAGATCAAGTATAATGCAGATGGTGAGTTAAAGAGGTTCAAAACTAGGTTATTAGCCTAAGGTTACAATCAAAAGGAAGGATTTGACTATCAAGAAACTTTCTCACCTACTGTGAGGCTATTATTTCACTTGCAGTTTCCAAACATTGGATTATTCACCATATGGATGTCTACAATGCTTTCTTACAAGGAGATTTGTATGAAGAAGTCTACATGTCGTTTCCAGCTGGTTTTAGTAAGAAACAAGCAGATAATAAGGCTTGTAGATTACTGAAATCACTTTATGGTTTGAAGTAAGCTTCCAGGCACTATAGTGGAATATTAAGCTTACTTCTGCCTTAGTTTCATCAGGTTTTCATCAAAGCACCAGAGATTATTCATTATTTACAAGGAGAAATGGTGACAAATTAGTGATAGTTCTTGTTTATGTAGATGATTTTTTGCTTATCGGTAATGATCCTTTGATGATCAATGAAACCAAGTGTGCTTTATAGCATGCCTTCAAGATCAAAGATCTTGGTGAACTTAGGTACTTCCTTGGTCTAGAATTTTCCAAAAACACAGATGGTATCCTCATTCATCAGAGACAATATGCCTTGGAATTGATCTCTAACTTAGGACTTGCTGGTGCCAAGCTTGTTTCTACCCTATGGAATTGAATTAGAAGCTCAATACTATGGAGTTTGACAACACTTTTCCATCTTTATCACCTAACCTACTATATAGGATCCTACTGGATATCACAGACTAATTGGAAAGTTATTGTACCTGACTACTACTAATCCTGGTATTTCTTTTGTTGTTTAGTTCTTAATCCAGTTCATGCATCCTCCAAAAGCATCACACATGGAGGTTGCACTTCCTTTGGTGAGATATATTAAATCAGCTCCAGATCTAGGCATTTTCATGTCCTCTACTGGTGGTTGTGATCTACAAGTTTTCTGTGATGCTGATTGAGGTTTTTGCATCAACAGTAGGAAATCTATTACTAGTTACTTAGTTCAGCTTAGAGGTTCTCCTATTTCTTGAAAATCTAGAAACAGTTCACAGTTTCTCGCAACTCAGCAAAAGTTGCATATCGAGCCATGGCCTCCATTGTTGTTGAAGTGATTTGGCTTATTGGCGTGTTTCATGAACTTGGTGTTTCTATTACTCTCCCTGTTTCCCTATATTCAGACAGTACGTTAGCTCTTCAGATTTGCACATAATCCTATTTTCCATGAGCGTACTAAACATATTAACATTAATTGTCATTTTATCCCTAAGAAAATCCATGATGGTTAGATTTCCACCAAGTACCTTTCCTCCTCTGATCAACCAGCTAATGTTCTTACCAAGGTTCTTGGTCGTGGTTCTCATTGTCGTCTAATGTCCAAACTAGGGATGAAGAACATCTTCATAGCCCTTAGCTTGAGGGCCAGGGAGGGGGGTGTGAAGGAGTTGAGTAAATGCACTAAGGTGACTTGATAAATAGGTTGTGATGTATATATTATAAATAACTTTCAGTTAAAATTAGTTGTAGAGTTAGTTGTGATTAATTGTGATTAGTTAAGTTAGTTACAACTAGTGGACATATGTGTATATATACTCTGTACAATACGCATTAGAGTATAATAAAATCACTCTGGTTCTTTAAAATCTTCTCTCTAGATCCATGTGTGAAGGAGTTGAGTAAATGCACTAAGGTGCCTTAACAAATAGGTTGTGATGTATGTATTGAAAATAACTTTCAGTTACAATTAGTTACAGAGTTAGTTGTGATTGATTGTGATTAGTTGAGTTAGTTACAATTAACACGTGTATATATATACTTTGCACAATACACATTGGAGTATAATGAAATCATTCTAGTTCTTCGAAATCACTCTGGTTCTTCAAAATCTTCTCTCTAGATCCAAAGCTCAACACAAGCGAACATGTGAAATAGTGGGGGAAGGGGGCAGAATGGGAGACTTACCACTTATACAACATCTTTTGCAGCTGGACTCAACAACCTCATCTAAAGCAGCCTGCCTGCCCCTTACTGCTGTTAATAGGGCCATGAGACCTCAAATACTTAACTGCGATGTGCTTGTGAGGTTTAGATAGAATACCCTATCAAAGACAAGACAAGGGGATAACACCAATGAACATAGGTGAGAAACAATTGGGAATAAGACAAGAGGAGGGGTGAGGCCGTGAGGGTGGTATTAGGGGGAAAAAGAGGGGATAGAGAAGCCTTGAGTGGTGGTGATATGTGTTAAAGAAGGGAAGGAAAGTTTCGAGGGGAAGGATAAGATGTAAAAGAGGTTTCATCAAACTATGAAATTAAATAAAGAAAATTTAATTACATAAATATTGTTGAAAGAATATGCATGATTTTTAAGTTTCAACGTTCAATTAAATTAAATTTACTTTATTTTATCTAAATCTCTATCTTAACCTGAAGTTTAATAGCAACTCATCATTGTTTGAAGAGTTTTTCGAGTTACTGCATGAAAAAGAATATCTATAAATAAAAGCACAATAAAAATTAGAAAGAATTAAAAAAAAAATTTAAAAAGTGCCTAATAAATTTAAACAAAGGTAACTTGAGAAGGGGAAAAGTAGCGTAGAAAAGAAAAGTAATGACGATAAGAACTTCACATTAATCCCAAAAACAATGAGGCTTCTTTTGCACCTGACGTTGAACCCATTAATTACTGACTTTGAACCCATTAACATCTGAATGAAACCGCCCTTTGATGTCTAAGGGGATTCATTTTAATTCATATACTCAAAATATTATAATTTGACTTTAAATATATAGTATAGTTTTTCGACGAATGAGGTTTGGGTGAACCCCCAACCACTACATAGCTCCGCCCCTATTCAGAGATAAAGAATGTAGTATGAATCTTACAAAAAATATGATAATTCTTAGGAAAATAGAAACCATCTGTGAAGATATACGAAGAATGATAATCTTCTTGAAGGTGTCAACTTTGTTATATCCTTTTGAAGGTGTCAATTTTGTTATATCCCTCATATAGAATATGTGTTACTTCATAATCTAGCTAAGTTTTCTGTTTCTCTTATATGTAGTTTTCTTGGAAGTCTAATTCCCAAGTTCAGTAGCAAATCATGCTCTAGCATCTTACATACATTTAAGCCAGATTTTGAAGTAATATAATGCTTATGAAACAAAATCTCTTTTGTCCTAATTCATCTGTCACACTTTTACCTTTAGTTTACCATAAAAAATATGTCACTTTTTTATATTTAAAAATAATTTAATTTTAAAATTACTTTCACTGCTAATAAAATAAATTTATAACTACATAAATAATAAAAAAATTAAATATTTTTTATAATAAATTTTTAAAGGTATTACGATTCCGTGATTATATTACAAAGGGCCCACACATCCTGGAAATTCAATAAAGGAGGTCATATTCTTGTTCCACTTCCGTGAAGTTTCAACAAAGGCGGCATAATATTCTTGGCGCTTTTCATGGACTATATACTATATTGTTGACGTGGTACAGTCTTTGATAGTGTTGACTTCAACATAAACAAATAAAGAAATCAGACGAAGTTTCATTAGATTCTAGTTTTATCATTATTAAATTTTACCTTACATGTACTCTCTGCATATATAATTCTCTAAATCAGAATAGTATTACATTTAACTTAACATTACTTAAATGGAGCCATGGAAAGACCTGACCGGAAAAGTAGTCATGGTGACAGGGGCGTCATCAGGAATCGGGCTAGAGTTTTGTCTCGACTTGGCCAAAGCTGGTTGCAGAATCGTTGCTGCTGCTCGTCGTGTTGACAAACTGAAATCTCTCTGTGACCAAATTAATACCAACTCAGAGGGACCCCCACGAGCAATCGCAGTCCAACTTGATGTAGCTGCCGATGCTGCTACAATTGAGTCCGCTGTACAAATAGCTTGGGATGCCTTTGGACGTATCGATGCCTTGGTTAACAACGCCGGCGTTAGAGGTAATAGAATTGGGAAATTCTAGCTATTTAGAAAAATTGATTTTGGAAAAAAAAAATTGTTTATATTTTAATCGTATTGTATAGGCAGTGTGAGTTCTTCAGTGGAATTGACAGAGGAGGAATGGAACAATACGTATAACACAAACCTAAGAGGGGCATGGTTGGTTTCGAAATATGTTTGTAAACATATGATTGATGCTAAACAGGGCGGAGGATCTGTTATCAACATCACTTCAATTGCTGGTCTGAATCGTGTAGCTGTACCGGGTACCCTTGCTTACGCTTCTTCAAAAATGGCTCTTGACATGGTCACTAAGGTGCGTACTATAATTAAGTGATGTGTTCATCATATAAGTTATCTAATTATGTTCGAATGACAGATTATGGCGATCGAATTGGGAGGAGCGAATATCAGAGTGAACTCGATATCGCCAGGAGTTTTCAAATCAGAGATAACAGAGAGCCTTGTTCAACAGAAATGGTTCCATGACTTCCTTTACAAAACTCTTCCTACTAGATATCTTGGGACAACAGATCCGGGCTTAACATCACTCATCCGATATTTAATCCATGATTCTTCCCATTATGTAACGGGCAATGTTTTCATCGTCGATGGTGGAGCTACCTTACCAGGGGTCCCTATTTTCTCATCACTCTAAGCAACGACTAGCTCATCAAGTTTAACAAGAAATACAATTATAATCTTGGTTTTTCCCCTAGTATATTGTACTTGTGTAATTTATCATATCGTTCTGTTCCTGCCTCTCACAAGTTTGCGTCTCCCCACAATTACAAGTCAAAATAAAGATGGGGTTACATTATGGTGCCTTTGTCACATCATTTACATATAATTCTTGTGCAATACGAAATAGGAAAATCAAAATTAATGGTCATTTGAGCTGTCTTTTTATCATTTGAATAAACTTCGACAATACAATAGAATACGTAGTGTTAGTTGAAGATAGAGACAAGACAAAGTTAAACTAATGAGATGAGAAAGATTGTTCCTTTTAAAAATTATTTATTTAGTAATGATTATTTCGCTCAAATAACTTCACTAGTCTATTCTAATAATAAATAAATCTTTTATATTGTTCAAATATTTATTAAATATCACCAAAAATCACTCGAGTATAAAAAGTTATGTAATAAAGTTATTCAATTTTATTTAATAACAGTAAACAACAACATTACCCCAATGCCTCAAAGGCTCCCGCCCATTGCGGGGTAAGGGGGGGTCGAATGTACGCAGCCTGA
>JAOTQR010015557.1:0-17601 GCA_025774065.1 Solanum ossicruentum
CACGAGTGGGTGCAAGTCTAGTGTGTGATTGTAAATGTGTTTGTTTGGAATTCTATTAGGCGGCAGGACCGCAGCGGTGACCTTGTCGGCCCGCACTCTTTTGGTTATATATATATACTCATGTGTGTGCATGTCTTTCTTTAAATTCTGGGAGCTGCTGCAGGTAAGGTTAGTCAGTAGAACAGAGGAGACTCTGCCGAAATTTCGGTAGAATAATAGAATAAGATTAGAAAGGAAATTGACTTATTAAGTGATTACGTGTCCCTATCGGACACTAGTCACGACCCCAGGGAGGGGTGTGACAGCCTTAGGCGTAACTGATACTCAGAAACTATTGCTAGTCCCCAAGCGAACCGCTTGACCTCATCACATTCATTAATTCATACATTCTACTAATTAGGGGAAGAACAAAAGGCAGTAAATGGGTAGATCATCCTCTAATCTCAAAATAGTATTATAATGAAAGGCTACTGGGAAGAACCAGCTCACAATCTTATCAATCAACAATCTAACTCTAGTCTATGAAACCTCTATCACTACTAGGTGGTGCCAATGACAGACTCATGGCTATCTCAATCGAAATAAAGCTAATAAGTATCTAACTCTAAAGCAAGATGAAAATAACATATGAATCATCCGAAGTGACGGAGGCTCATCAATGCACTGAGTGTCCAAAGATCCTCAATGAAGCGCCTGCGGATGATCTCGATCTTGTGAATCTACATCATGAAATGATGCAGCGCCAGAGTGGCATTAGTACGTGGAATGTACTGATATGTAAAATAGTTGAATGAAACTGAAACATTAGAATAATATAGAAATAACATCAACTCAACATAAGAATACTCAACTCATCTAAATTCAGTAAAATGTGCAAGTTTAAGGTAAACAGGCTTTTTATAAAGTACATTTGGAAAGAAAAGAAACACCCCATTAGAGATCTCATGCTCAATTAATGTTGCTTGGGAGTTTCTCTTAACTGATATCTATCCTACCCTACCACCTTTAAGTTAGGTGGTGCATAATGAATTAGCATCGTTGCCACGCCCATCCTAAACTTTCCACGATAAAGTACATAGTATCTCTCTCTCTCTCTCTCTCTCTCTCTCTCTCTCTCTCTCTCTCTCTCTCTCTCTCTCAGATCCAAAGAGAATTGTCCAACTTTTGGTACAAGAGTTGCCAGAACATACTATACGACTATCCTACGCTGGCAAACACAGTGCTGGGGTGACACTCCTCACCTAAATTGGTGCTTAATAATACTCCCAAGACTAAAACATGCACAACTTATCTATCAAATAAATCTTCTTTAAGACTCATATCATCTACCACCATCATCTATCAATGAAATTATTCTAAAAAAGTATATTTACATTTTCATCAATATGTACTCAAAATATCATTTAGACTCAATGCTCAATTCAATCAAAAAAACTCATTAACATGTCAAGTGTTTTATTAGAAAAACTCATGCTTTAAAAATAATCTATACATAATACGAAAACCCTCTCTCAAATCATTATTTATGCTCAACAGTTATATTCATGAAACTCAGTAAAAATATGCTAAAAAAAATCATTGGGATTAATATGCTCAGTATGACTATCAAATCTTAGTCTTTAAGAATACTATATAAAAGAAATCATAAACCTCAAAGTAGGGTTTATGTGAATGAAGGCATGAACATACATTCAAACGTATACTCAATTTCAAGAACATTCTCTAGATATTATTTTATACGAGAAACTCATTAATACCATAGAAACTTAATTCAAGAATTCAATCAAGATAATACTTCAAGAATCATGTGTGTAGACTCAAGAACTGTCAACTCTCATCTTAGACCATCTATGGGATACATAAGAGAACAATCTCATGCTTTAAGTTTAGTCTTACATACCCGAAAAGTTGATATTACCATAGAAGTTTGATGAGTACTCGCTTTCTTGGAGAAAATCCTCAATCTTGGTAGTTCTTTTAAAGTGAAAGAACTTGGAAGGACATGGGTTGAAAGAATTCTCTTTGATTCTTGAATTCTTGACTTAGACTCTTTAGAGTTCTTGATGAAGAACCATAAATCTTGAAGAAGAAGAGTCAAGAAATTCTTTCATGGGATTCTTGAATTTGTTTTTTTGAAACCCTAGGTTATGATTTAAAACCCTATTAGAAATTCATGAATAGATGAAATAATTTGGGTTGGGTAGATTGAAATTTATGACGAATAACTTATCTTGAGGATGAATCCTGAAAGTTAATCCCAACTTGATGACTTTTTTATTGATTCTTGAGCGTTTATTTTTAGGAGTGACGGGAGAGGGTTTTGATTATGAAAACTGACGTTTTATGCATTTTGGCAACTTAAATAGACCCCTGAAGATTCTGGGATAATAAAAAGGAAAAAAAGTCATCAGCTTATCCAGTAAGGGTCCGTGTTAGGTCCGCGACGGAGCTGTCGCGGACTTTCTGACAGCTCTGCGCCCCTTCGCTAAAATGGTTATAACTTTCTACTCTGGACTCCGATCAAGGCAAAATTAGATGTTTTGGAAAGCTAATTCAAATATCTTCAATTTGATATATTATTGGTCATCTAAATTACTATACTTTAGGAGATATGGGCATTTGAAGATGAACCTTATATTGACTCATACGAAAACTTAGTTGCTAGAAATTCTTTAGACTTAAGACTCTAAATCACACCTAATATACTTTAAATACTTAGGAGGTGATCCTAGCACGTATATAAAACCTACAAGTCATTGGTTCACCTAACTTTTATAAAATCATATACTGAAACTCAAACGCTAAGAAAGTTTTTAGCTTAACTACATACTAGAGGGTTCGTATGACCTTAGATCATCTTCAATTCTATTTCTAAACTAAGAAATTGACTTTAACACCTATACTCAATTAGGAATAATCAATTAGAATCCTAAATCATATGAAGGTTGACTCGATCTTAGCTTAAAAAAATTTGGGCGTTACATTATCTCCCCCTATGTATCAGTCGTCCTTGAATGATAAGTAAGAATGGACATCGAGGCACGAATAACAATCAAAGCTCCTCTCAATGAGAATCAATGTCCTCAAAAAAAATTAACACATCATCAATATAGACTATTGATATATACGAATAAGGATTAAAAATGTTATTCATAATGTTTAGAAATTCAGACAGTGCATTTTTCAATCCAAATGGCATGACATTCCATTCATAATGTCCAAAAGGTACATTGAATGCAGTCTTATATCTATCTTCATCTTCAATTTGGATTTGCCAGAATCCAGACTTCATATCGAACTTACTATAATGGTTCGCTTTATAAGTTTGTTTGAGGAGATCCCTTTTGTTGGGGATTGGATGGCGAATCCATTTTAAAACAACATTCAGGGGCTTGTAATTAGTTACAAGCCTGAGAGCTCCTCTTTCTTTTTCTGCTGAATTATTTCCATAAAACGCAGAACAACTCCAGGGAGAATTAGAGGGGCAGATTATACCATTTTCAAGTAAATGGTTAATCTCAATTTTGCAGACTTCCAACATGTCTTGGTTCATCTGAATAGGCCTAGCCTTGGTAGGGATAGTCCTTTCATCAAACCCTTCAATGTAGGGAAGGCTAACAGAATGCTTCTTTGTTTTCCTAAAAGCAGTTGGCAAATCAGAACAAACTTCATTTTCAAACTTCTTTTGAAGGGACTTAATCTTAGTAATAATTCCCGGGGTTTTTAAAGTTTGTTTAATTTGTTCAATCTTTATTTCTTCTTTGAGAAAGGAAATATGAGCAGAAAGACGATTTATTTTAAATACAGTTTTATCTTTCAAAAACAAACTTTCTTCAGGAGAAAGAGATTTAACAAATGGGAAAAACACCTTTTGACCAAGGATACATGAATGAATACCATCTAAATCATCAGTATATGGTTTTAACTGATTAATGAATGGCAAACCAAGAATAATATCTTCATTGATATTTTCAGTTATAACAAAATCATTCGTAAAGCAAATATTATTATTACAAATATGTGCTTTAGACAATTTATAATCTATTTTCATCCGCTCTCCGATAGCAGAATATAAACGAGTAGTACCATGGAATGAGGTCTTTCACAATGCAATTGCGATCGGCTTCACTGTCAAACTATATGATCTTGTTGAGCATGAAGTCTTTAGCAATCACCAGTTTAATGGGGATATGCTAACTAAGAGATTTAATGGAGAACACAGACTGACTGGTTTCTTCCAGTGGAACAGAATCAAATTGTTCACCTGGGAAACTAGGAGTCACTTCTGCGTTGGGGAAAGTAACAAATTTACCTTTATCTATCTGCGAAGAAACATCTTTGAGGACTTGAGAAGTGAGGGTTTCAACCTCAATTTTATCAAGGCGAGACTTCATCTCTCTGACTTCCTGCTTCAGAGTATTCATCTCTTTTCGCAAGTCGGAGACAGAAGGTTCAACAGGTTTACCAAGTCTAAAGAACACCTATTTCATGCTAAAAGGTTCTATTACCTTGGAAGGAGGGATTACTATTGTCTGAACTAAGGATAATCTTCTTAAGTTCAGCTATATACTTGGCTCTAGACTCATCATCCTTAATGTGGTCTATGATATCAAAGAGAACTTCTTTAGAATCCTCGGAGATTACAAGAATGGTGCTTGTTGTGCAATCACAGAAAACACCTGCACAGAGTCCTTCACAAGACTCATCTTGTTCAGTCTGACTCTCATCAATTTCATAAGCGACGTTGATATTTTCTTCATCACTGTATTCTTCTGAGGAGGAACAATCGAAATAAGAGTCACTATCTTGGAGGATAGAAAAGAGTTTCTCCTTGGTATCATCATCTAAACTGAGGAGGTTGATCTTTTTCTTCTTCTTGGTAGACTTACACTGACTGGCTCTATGACCCTTCTTACTATAGTTCCAGCATACATCTTCCTTATGGGAAGGTCTACGCTTTTTAAACTTCCTCTTCTTAGGTTGGTCTGTCCTATCTTTGTCTTTTTTAGGTTTTCTAGATTTATGAGAGGACTTCTTAGACTTTTTCTTAACAACCTTAGAAGGAGGAGGGTCTACATTACCATACCCTAAGTCATGGCAGAAACCACCTAATTCAGCTCTAGTAGTCAGCTTATCCTTTTTCAGGTGACTCTTGAGCTTAAGGTCAATACATAGTTCTAAAGCAGTGGTATTAATGAGGCTAATAATGCCTCCATAGGTCACTAGGTCATAGGGGACTTTACCACCACAACTATCCTTAATCTTTGATCTAACCTTTTTGGCAAAAAGAGGGGGTAGACCACTAATGAATCTGTCTTTCCAAAAGTCACTATTGCAGTCAGGTTTAGCCATAATTTTAACCATAAATTGATCCTTATACCACCTAAAGTCTCCTAATTTCGGACATCTAAGGTTGTTAAGGATTTTTAGACTCCTATCTTGGAAGAGTTTTGGCTCTCCTACAAAGTGCTTAGTAATGTGGTAGAGCAGAGTAGCACAAGCATCTTGACGAGTTTCAGTGTCTTCGGTCTCCATACCACTTTCAGTTTTTATAGTGGTAATGACCGTGGTTGCATTGATAATTTGTTGCTTAAGCTCTTCGGTGACATAATTATCCCACCAGTACCTAAGCATTTCGGTAAAGCCAGCTGTGATCATAGCAGCTGCTTCTTTATCGGAGGAAGCTCGCAGCTTATAGCTGGTAATGCAAACACCCATCTCATGAAGGAGACGATAGACTTGGTGCTCGGCTAACCCGTCAATATTCCATTCGACGATGCCTCCACCATCATGGGAAGATTGAGATTGAAGATGGTCTTCCTCATATTAAGTTTCTGGGAATGAGGGACGTTTATAGTAGTTTCTCTGATTTGGATATCGGTCAGTAAGTTTGTATAGAGAGTTATCTGAAAGGGTTTTAATACTCTCAGCTGAAGTAGAAATATCAGGTTCTTTGGTTTTAGAGGAACCAGAAACTGAAGAATCTTTAGCCTTTCCTTTATTGGAAACATGGAAGTGCGCTAACTTCTCGGTGAGTTGTTCTACAAGCTTGCCAGAGACTGCTATGTCATCTCTGAGCTTAGGGAACATTTCGCGACAAAACTCAAGTGGTTTGAAGATAGGATTAGGCTCTATCGTAATGCTAGTACTGGGCCTAAAGGAACTCATACTGGGAGTAGAGAAAGCAGGTTTGGGTTTAGTTTCTTCAATCTCCTGAGACACAGTGTGCAATAATTTATTAGTATAATTGTTCTGTTCGACAATTCTTTCAAGGTCTGCGTTAGTAGGAAAACTCTGAGGGCTAACACTTTTGAGTTTGAAAGGAGCCGCAGGAACAACAGTATTAGAATGGGGGATTTTAATTCCTTTGAGAGGGGGAGTAACAGACTCAATAACTTTGCTGGACTGAGTATACCACTTATTGACTAGTACTTGCAATGACTCATTTTGGTCATCCAGTTTACCGGTGATTTCAAACCATCAGAAGAATTCGATGTCACATTTCAAACGCTTCATGTCTTAAATCCACTGTTTACCAAAAAGAGCCTGCTGACTCTTAGAATATGTATTTATATACCAACTAACCCTTATCTTATTCTTAGGGTCAAGCCAAAGTTTTTTCAACGAAATAAGATCTGGGGTATAATCCTCATCAGCTACGATTACACCCAATCCAGGGTCTGAATATTGCCTTGGAGGCTCCATATCAGACGCCGTGGGACTAGAAGGTTCACTAGCCTAAGGTTTATAAAATACTTTAGGGATTTTACCCGAGAAATCTACTCCATCAACAAGACTTTTATCTGCTGTCCTAAAGATATAAGAACGACTAGATACCTCCTTCAGGGGTTTGGAAGAAGTGGAACCTGAGGTGAAACTTCGGTGAGGGCGAGAATCAAGAAATTTAAGATCGACCGAACCATCAGAATTTTGAATGATATGCTCGATTTGACGTTTCTCTGAATGAGAAGGGACAGGTTGAGTAATGGCCTCAAAATGCCAATCTGTATTGGCTAAGAGGTCATTCCAATGGAGAAGACGAGGAACAAAGATGGTACTATGCTCACGGTTAGGTTCCATTAATATAGTAACCCCTTTTGTACTCTCTATCCTAGCTCTCGGAGCTAAGGTAGTCCCTATCAACCTGTAATATACACGATATATAACAGCTAATTCTCTAGTTTCAGATTTGCTTTTCATATTCATGGTTTTAATATTTAGAGCTAATGTATCCAAAATGTTGGAATCATTAATGTCAACAGAGAAATTAGGATAGCAATTGAAATAAACAGGGCCACCTGCCAAATTACTTTCAAGAGCTCCTAACAGAGAGTCATCAAAATTAAGAAATCGTGCATCACAGAGTAAAACAAACACAGGGATATTAAGTCCTTTCCTAAATAAAGGCTTAATAGCAACTTCAACGAGACCAATATGCAAGTAGTTAAAATTAGATCTAGATCTACTTATATCTTGCTCATTCAAAAGTTTTATAACTTCTAGGGAGTTATTAATAGCAACAGTTGATTCACATGTTTTAATATTATGTTTATTAACAAAATTAAAATGACCTATCTGGTAGATCTTATGAAATGGTTCTTTAAGGATACTCCAATTATCCAAATTAGATTCAGTCAATGCAATCTGAGTTGCACGAGAAGATAAGTTAACTGTATTCAGAATAGTTTGATTATTCATAATTGAACGATACTGTCCAGAGCTAGGGAAAAAGCAAAGATTAAACTTATGAGTAAGCAATTTTAAAGTTGTGAAGGTACAGATTATGCTTAATTCAACTTATCATGGGTTTATTATCATCTACATGTCCTCTTGGCTTTACCTCTTTTTCTTCTAGAGTTATCTTGGTGACGGGAACACCTAAGGGTCACTATTAATGCCATCATAGGCTACATGGACCACAGGGACAAGCTTGCGAACATCTGCTCCGAATATTAATTAGATACGTCACACTCAAAGAAGAAAATAAGTACCTTATACAAAGTAGATAAGTAATATAGGATAAAAGAATTAACCACAATAAGTAACTTAACAAACATTCAATAGACTTAACCCATAACCTGAAAACTTTGCCCCCCCTCAGGCTTCGGACAGTATAGGTGTTTAGGTTCTCATTCTAAAGACATATATAGCCATCATGGTTCTGATACCAAACAATTCAGGACCGTTGCTATATGTTAACCCAGCTAGTGCTTTCACCACTAACCCAGCTGAGTTGATGGAAATATTTGGCAATTTTCAAATAGTATAAATGAAATCAGAGTTGAAAGCTTACTTAAAACATTATCTTTATTCAAGATAAAGAGGAGATTACAAGAGTGGACTACAAGATCAAAGGCTAGAAAACTGAACAGAAGGTTGAGAGAATATTTTGGCAGAGTATTGCTAAATTTTCTGATGCCTTCTCTCCTTTCTCTCCGTGTTTATTCATAGACCTCAGAGAAATAAAGTAAGGTATAGGATCCTTACAAGTGTACGGCTCTGGATCGGCAGACAAAATGATGGTAGGACCCTATAGTCAATTAATGGTTGTCACCTTTGTCAAAAGGTGTGGGTCCTAGAGGCGGCTAAAGTCTACCAACATATGTTAATGGGTAGGACCTGCCACTAGACAATGAAAGGATAAGATTCCTTTAACATGTGGACCTGGTTTGGTGAAAGGGACACGACACGTGCTTATCAGTTTTTCTTTCTAGTTGGAAAGTAGTGATAAAGTAAGCACTCACAAGACATATAGTGGGCATTCCCACTAGACATACTTTGACAAGGTATTTGAAACAGTACCTGGGCTAGATTCCTTTTAGGAATAGTAGAACTTTCCTTGTAGAAAAAAAATTTCATTTCTTTGAAACTCTATTTTTCTATGAAGGAGAGAAATCCTATTCATAATAGGCTTCTAGGTAGGTCTGTGCAATACTTTAGGAATACACATATCTCCATTATTGGAGGAGTCTTCAGAAGATCCAGCTTCTTCAATGAGCTGTAGAAGTGTTGCTTCATCCTGGTTGTCGATGTCACGAAGAGCATGTTGTAGCTTCTTTTTGAGATCGGCTTTTGATGGAGCTGGTGAAGAGGATTGAGCTGCAGTTTTTCCTTTGCTAGGTGAGGGAGTTTTGGGTTTCAGAACCCATCCTTTGACCATTATCTCCTTGGATAAGTACCTGATACAATCAAATTCGGCGACCTTAAAGTCCCAGCTGATAATATAAGAAATCCTTTTTTGGATGAAATATTTGCACATTTTAATATGTGCAGGCAAGGTAGTAATTTCCTGTGTCGCTTGAAAATCTTCAAACTTGTGCAAGAACCGCTGAGGGAGGTTTTCTATCTTTCCTCCGAAAGTCTTCCACCAGCCGTAAAACCACCTGGGGATAGTGGCCTTGGTTAGCTCGGAACTGTACTTGACAAACCATGTATGCGTAGGTCTGAGGTACATGAAATTATACCATGCTTGCTTGTAGGTGTACCAGCTGTAAGTTTGGGGTTTATGATGCATACTCAAAGGTTTGGGAGTGAGGAGGTGATCGACCTGCCGTTCGAACGGGGAAAAAACCCTTTTGATTGTAAACTGAGAGTAGAGAATAAAGTCTGAGTTTTTCTCAGAATACACATGTTCGATTTCTACTAAATCGGTATCAACCAGAATAGCCTCAAAATACAAGCTAGTATGTAGAGGGTCAGAACTATCTATGTAGTTTGAGTTAAGGTAACAGGGTTTTACCAAGTCCTAGACCCTACCAACTTCGTAGTCTTTGTCAAGAACTAGAATAGGGAATATTCCAGAGGTAAGATATTCAAAGGTCTCCTGGGTTGAGTATGGTTGCTCTTTGGGCTAGACCTTAGGATCTACAGCTTGGGCAAAGGACTCGGGAATTGGCATTTCATAGTTTTGTTTTGTTTGGACCTTCGAAGAGGTTCCTTGAGAGGTTTCAGGCCTTAGGCTAGTTATTTGTGGGATGTTTCCTTGAACAGCGAATTTATTTTGGCTTTGGGCCAGTGAAGGTAATAGAGGAAAAGAAGGCCTCAATTGGGCCAGATTGGATAGGACGAAAGGTTTGACCGTAAGGGTCTGCCTTTCAGGTTTGACATTTTTAAATGGAGATTTGGGCCTGGATGGCTTCATGACCCTGTAGAAATTCACGGGTTAGGAAATCAGGAAGGGAGTTATTTCTCCTTTAATATATTCAATTTCAAAATCAAAGCTAGATAGGAGAGCTTGCCATCTAGCAAAAATCTGTTTTGAAACCAAATTTTTTACATCTTTAAACAAAATTTCTTTAGCAGATTTGTAATCTAACCGAAGTAAAAATGGTTTGTTTACCTTGGGGTGCCCCAGTATTGTTAATGAAAAAGAAAGATGGGTCCATGAGGATGTGTATTGATTATAGACAGCTGAACAAAGTGACTGTCAAGAACAAATATCCTCTTTCTCGTATTGATAACTTGTTTGATCAGCTTCAGGGAGCAGCTTTGTTCTCTAAGATTGACTTGAGGTCTGGTTATCATCAGCTGAGGGTTAGAGCATTAGATATCCCTAAACTAGCTTTTCAAACTCATTATGGCCACTATGAGTTTTTGGTGATGTCTTTTGGTTTGACTAATGCCCCTGCAGCGTTCATGGGGCTGATGAACAGGGTGTTTCATCTGTACTTGGATTCTTTTGTGATAGTGTTCATTGATGACATCTTGGTATATTCCAAAACAAAGACTGATCAAGTTCGTCACTTGAGACTAGTACTATAGAGGTTGAGAGAGGAAACGTTATATGCAAAATTCTCCAAGTGTGTGTTCTGGCTTGATTTGGTAGTTATCTTAGGGCATGTGGTATCCAAGGAGGGGATTAGAGTGGATCCGGCTAAGGTGGAAGCAGTTAGAGGGTGGACAAGGCCTACTTCAGCTACCGAGATTCTCAATTTTTTGGGGTTAGCTGGGTACTATCGACGGTTTATTCAGGGGTTTTCCTCCACTACAGCCCCATTGTCCAGGTTGACTCGGAACAATGTAGCCTTCCATTGGTTTGATAAGTTCGAGGCGAGCTTCCAAAAGCTCAAATCCTTTTTGACTTCGACTCTTGTTCTAACATTGCCTGAGATAGGTGTGGACTTTACAGTATATTGTGATACATTAGAAGTGGGGTTAGGTGGTGTATTGATGCAAAGGGGTAAAGTGATTGCCTATGCTTCTAGACAATTGAAGGTCCATGAGAAGAATTATCCTACCCATGACTTAGAGCTAGCAGTTGTGGTTTTTGTTCTAAAGTTGTGGTGTCATTACTTATATGGTGTACATTGTGAGGTCTTCACTGATCATAGAAGCCTTCAATATATCAAAAACATTACCCCATTGCCTCAAAGGCTCCCGCCCATTGCGGGGTAAAGGGGGGTCGGATGTATGCAGCCTGACCCCTATGTTTAAAACATAGATCGACTGTTTCCGGATGACTCATGATGAGCGTCGAAAGTTGCATTGACTAACTACTACTTCACAATTGAAAGAAGCGCAGACAGCTTAAAGAGTCATTTTACTTTATTACATCATATCCCAAAGCCAAAAAATAGTAAATCTTTGGCTCCATCCGGCTGTGGAAAGAAGAAGCCTTCAGTATATATTCAGCTAAAAGGATCTAAACTTGAGACAACGTAGGTGGATGGAGTTTCTAAAAGACTATAATTTAACCATTCTATATCATCTGGGGAAGGCGAATGTTGTGGCTAACACCTTAAGTAGAAAGACTTCGAGCATAGGGAGTCTAGCCACCATTCGAGTAGAGGAGCGACCGTTGGCCAGGGATGTTTAGTGTCTAGCTAATGGCCTAGTCAGGTTACAGCTTTCTGATAAGGGTGATGTACTTGTTTTCCTTGAGGCTCGTTCTTCCTTGATGGACCATATGAGAGAGCGTTAGTTTGAGGACGAGAAGTTATGTCTCATCAGAGACAAAGTGACCAGAGGAGAGGCTAAGGAAGAAGTGCTTGATCCTGATGGTGTTTTAAGGATTGGAGGTCGAGTCTATATGCCTAAGCTAGGTGATTTGATTAGATTGATTCTTGAGGAGGCTCACTATACTCGTTATTCCATTCATCCAGGAGCAGCGAAGATGTATCATGACCTGAGTCAGCACTATTAGTGGTATGGTATGAAGAAGGATATTTCAAAGTTTGTGGCTAAGTGTTTGACTTGTCAGTAGGTTAAGTGTGAGCACTAGCATCCTGGAGGTGAGTTTTAGAGGATGCCCATTCCTACATGGAAGTGGGAGAGAATCACTATAGATTTTGTGGTGGGTTTGCCACCTACCGTGGGCAGTTATGACTCTATCTGGGTAGTCATGGATCGATTGACTAAGTCTTCCCATTTCATTCTGGTCAAGGTCAGGTATACAACAGAGAAGCTAGCTGAGCTCTACATCAGTCAGATAATTAGATTGCATGGTGTGCTCATTTCTATCATTTTTGAGCGAGGTTCACTCTTCACTTCACATTTTTGGAGGGCTTTACAATATGATCTAGGTACTCAGCTGGAAATGAGCTCAACCTTTCACCCTAAGACAGATAGACTATCAGAAAAGACTATTCAGGTGTTGGAGGACATGCTATGAGCTTGTGTGATTGATTTTGGTACCCGGTGTGACCAACACTTGCCCTTAGTAGAGTTCGCCTAAAATAATAGTTATCACTCAGTATTCGGATGGCTCCATTCGAGGCATTGCATGATAGATAGTGTAGATCTCCGATTGGTTGGTTTGCTTCCGCCAAGATGGACTCATTAGATGTAAGCTTTCTTAGGGATGCTATGGAAAGGGTCCGTGTGATTCAGGATAGGTTGTTGACTGCTCAGAATCGACAAAAGATTTATGCAGCTAGGAGGGTTCGAGCTTTGGAGTTTATGGTAGGTGATCATGTTTGGCTTAGAGTGTCACCTATGAAGGGTGTTTTGTGGTTCTATAAAAAGGGGAAGCTTAGCCCTCGATTCATTGGCCCATTTGAGATCTTGGAGCAAGTTGGAGAGATGGCCTACAAACCGTCCGTGCACCCTGTGTTCCATATCTCTATGCTTCGAAAGTATTTACCCGATGAGTCTCATATATTGTCATTCGATTTGGTGGCTTTGAATCCAGACTTGTCATTTGGGGAAGAGCTTATTGCTATTTTGGATAGACAGGTTCGCAAGCTTAGAAGAAAAGAGATAGCATCCGTGAAGGTGCAATGGAAGAACCATCCAGTTAGAGAGGCGACTTGGGAGATGGAATCAGATATGCATGCTAAATACCCTCACCTTTTCGGAACTTCAGGTGCTCTCTTTTAATTTATGTTTATGGACGAACATGATTTTTAGTGGTGGATGATGTAATAACCCTGAAGGTCATTTTTGATATTTTCAGCCAAATTACTATTTTTTTCCTTTTTTTTCTTTTTCCTTCTTAAAAGTTGCATTTTTAATTGTTACCGAAGCTAAGTTTGACTTCGGTCAACAGTCGGGGTTCGAAAGCTCGAATTGAAATTCTAAAAATTTTAATAGTTCCATATGGTAAAACTAACGCTAGAAATGGATTCACTGCAATTTTTAGAGCTTCTGAGAATATTTTGAGTTTTTGAGTCCAAAACTAGTGTAAATGAGCTTTCTCAGGTTTTGGGTCAAGGAGGTCTCAATTGCAAATTGTGATATTTTCGTTGGATCTGGAACGTTGAGTTTGAACTAGGAGGACCTTTCGTTCAGTTCCTGGGAATTCTGAGTGTGTTTTGACCCCCTTCGTAGTTTTTGATATTGCAAAATGGGACCCACATTGGAATAAAATGTCCCCCATGAGAATTTTGACCACACCAATGAGTCTAGAATATCATTTCCGATCAGATTTTATATATGAATTGTATTTTTTTAACTTTAGATGAGGTTAAAGCATCAACTTTAAGTTTGAGAGGCTGCGGAAAATGCTGAAACGGAAGGGTGACGTGGCTCAATGAGGTTCTGCCATGTGGCAGAACTATTCAAACCCTTTACATCTGCCATTTTTGTTGCAGAACGTTCATAATTTCCCAAAAATTCAACCTTCAATTTCTCTCTCAATTTAAATCCGATTTGAGTGATTTATAAGGCTAAATTGTATAATTTTCTGAGAAGAACAACCTTGGAGCATCAGAAATTGACTTTGTTTCTTCGTTTGAGATAAAATTTACAGATTTTCTGCTACATTTTTAATGTATTCCAAAAATTTTAACATGCGATTTCTTCCTCATATTAGCTCCGTTTTTTAAATGGTTTTCGCCACTGAATTTCTTATCACTTGGGGAATATTTTTATGTATAAATTTTTACATTTTGATGGTATTTTCTAACGATAAAATTTTTGGACCATTTTACCATTTTCACCGAATTAATTGATTTTTGTGTCGTTAGATTTATTATATAATTATGATGCTATATTTGAATAGATTTTGGTAAAAATTATCAATATATATGCTATAGAATTGGGTAGATAAAAACAAAGGAAATTAGTGAATTGTTGAATATGGAAACTGGTGCATTATTTCTTTAGCTTCTACCAGCGCAACTCAAAGCTTCTATCTGACTCTTCTAGTTGCTTTTCTCATTTTTGGTCCAGAACAATAGAGGCAGTGATGATAATTTTGATTGAATTTTGGGCTAGGGGAATTAACTAATCATGAATATCATCATTCGTTGCCACTGGTTCGTAACCAGTTGACTTCAATCTGGGTTATATGATCTTATTATTGCTTTAATATTTAAAGTTGGATACATTAATATAGGTAATTGAATAACAAGTATATTGTATGATATAAATATATTAGAATTATGTTATTGGAAGGAATTCAGACCAGACTCTAGGCTTGAAATTTAGGAATTAAATTATAGATGTTGGATGAGTTTTAGGATAGTCTAGACATATAGTAACATGGGTGTTGATCGTTTCAAAATTTAATTGTGAATTCTTATTGGATTAGATCGTGGTGTTTCGGATTCCATTCGGAAGGGGAAAGCTCAAGTGCTTGACTGATTGTCTCTGGCTAAGGCAAGTGAATTTATTAACCTTTGTTAAGTATATAGAATCTTGTGCTTCTTGTGTGGGATGTTGAGAATGATTTTGAAGTATTGAATTAGTGTTGATGTTGTACCGAACTATGTTGTTGTGAATTGTGCATTGTATTAAAATCAGACATTTCTCATTACTGTGTGAGCAAGCCTATTTACATTGACTTTTGTGGCAAGTATTCTGTGGACTGAAAAAGAATAAGAATTCAAGAGGATAGTATGATTCGAGGGTCGTGTCGCACGCCGCGACGGATACTATAATTCAAGGGACGTGTCGTACGCCGTGACAGATACTATGATTCGAGGGTCATGTCGCACACCGCGACAGATGCATGGACTAGAAGTCCCCCATGGGTCCCGGACTGTGATACAACGGGTGTGTATCACTAGGACAGACGTGCATCATTTTATTTGATATTGCATTGCATTGCATTGCATTACACCTCATTATCATTTATAACATGTGAATATTTTTTTTTATGAAGCTTGTGATAAATGCACTTGATCCCTGGTGTTGTTGACATATAATAGTGGGTGTGGTTATTTAGTTATATGTTATGTATATTGTGAACTATCATGCTGGACTGATTTATGCAGGTTGTAGATGTGGGGGGTTGGTTGGAGTGTTGGGGTAACTGTATTCTATTTTACTTAATTTTGTGTTTAGCAGTTCACTTGCTGAGTACCGTGTATTTGGTACTCACCTTTGCTACAACAATTTTGTAGGTTGCGAGCCCGGATTGTTGTGATACTCTCTACTTTCCTTGTCCATGGCTTCCTGTGGAGATTGTGATAAGTAGATGTTTGCCATCCCAGCTGATTTCTTACTCCTATTTATGATTTTATTCTATTCTAGAGACAATATCATTTGATACTTGTATTTTCTTTCGAATCTATTATAATACATTAGAAGCTTATGGACGTGACAACCAGATTTTGGGGATTTTTTTAATCAAGTTGACTTGTTATTCGTAATTGAACTTTCATTTTTAGTATAATTTCGCATTATTTTAATGTTATAGTTAAGTTGTAGGTTGACTTGTCTTGGTGGGAGAAGACGAGTGTCATCACGCCTATTTTTTGGGTCGTGACATGTTAAATGATGATATCTCAAATCTTTACAAGCTATTTGTAATTTGATTCATAAATTTTGAATGATTGCGCTCAAGTTGTTTGTAGATTTAATTTAAAGATCTACAATACTTGCGCTTAATTCAAATATACTAAACAATTCCAACAAGATAAAAGTCTATTATACATGCTTGTGTCACTGATCAAACCGTTTGAATTTTGTTGGCATGTAAAATTCAATTTATTGCATCAGAGAAAATTATTTATATATTGAAAATGGACAAGTAAAAAATAAATGATGAAAAATCACTTTCAATTTAGTATCACATAGAACATATTTATCGGGGAACGCTTGGGACACAAACATGCAAGAAGAGGTCAAAAGGCAGCTAACAAGGAAGTATTGAACACTGAGCATCACAAAAGGATACTTTGGCGACCTCGCCAAATGCACCGACAAGAGGCAAGCCAACTAGAAAAAGGCGAGCTACAGAAGGGATTTGGTAAGTCACCAATGTCACGACCCAAACCAGGGACCGTGATTAGTGCCGATTGGGCACCCAGACAAACACTAAATCGAATTTCCAACTATAATAGCTAAGGAATCTACAAAAATTTCGGTAGAGTTTCCTCTATTTTACTGACGAACCAAACCTGCAAATAGCAACCCCAGCATACAGCAAGTACCTTTACACATATCTATGCGGGCCGACAAGGTCACCGCTGCGGTAAAACCACCAAACAGGTTTATCATACATACATAGTCATACCACATGCAATATCCCACACCCACAAGTATCCACAGACCTCTATACGTACGAACTGAATCATAGGACGGGACAGGGCCCCGTCATACCCTCGGATGTACATAAAAGCAAAATACAGAAAATAAGTGTACATATATATACCAAAAATCTGCTCCTGAGGCAAAGGGAGCACTTCAACCGTAGATAGAGATCCTAAGAAGGTGGCTCTCTAGCTTGAATGTCGGTACCTGCTAGCATGAAACGCAGCCCCCGAAGGAAGGGGGTCAGTACGAAATACGTACCGAATATATAAAGCGAAAAGTATGAAACATAGATGATAGTAATAAATCCAACACAAATATATGAGCCATGCCTGCATGCAAACATCAAGATAATTCTTTATTTAAAATATCAAAGTAATGCATATCGGACGGGAACGATGGCGACCTCCAAACGCGTGCCATACCACAGCATAACACCAGAAGTTTCAAATCCCCTAAATCTCCAACACAAGTCCCAACTGTAGCATAAGTGAGCCGAGGCGAAAGCGCCAAGCACTCACGTCATAGGATAGGTGAGCCGAGGCGAAGGGGTCAAGCACTCACGTATCGTAATGTGTAGAGGTCATCATGCCCGATAAGTGAGCCGAGGCGAAGAGGTCAAGCACTCACGTGAGCCGGGGCGAAGGGGCCCAGCACCCACACGTCATGATGCCAACATATCCC
>JAOTQR010015589.1:0-17596 GCA_025774065.1 Solanum ossicruentum
AGTGATGGCTCTACTCTTTGAGTATATGCTCTGCCTTTGGAGTTCACAACAATCCACTGCCGATCCCATTGAAATCCTGATTAAAACAAAGCATCAGAATTGATTGTTGGGTTCAAGATTAATATGAAATTTTTGCATACCATTTATTTGAAGCGTTAGGTTATAATATCTCACTGATACTTTCTTTTGAAGTACATTTTATGCAAATTTTGTTATAATACAGACATACTACCAAACATATGAAGTGACTCATTACATACCAGGCTATAGCATCTATTATTTTGCCTCATACACCTACATGCTAATGGAAAATGTTATAAAAAAATCAATGCAATCTCTACATGATAATACTTTTATTTTTCTTCTATTGGTAACTATAGGCCCAGGACAATAGTTTAACTAAATGGTCAATCAATTTGAAGATTACTAGGCATGGGTAAGTCAAACCAAATTATCAGACAGTTTGGCAAGATTTAGAATTCAAAGAGGAAGCCTCCGTTTGAAACCTCCAAGTGGTTTACAGTGGCTTCTATTTGTCCAAAGTTTACAGTTGTCCATTAATTCAAAATATTTGTCAATGGGGTTTGACTTCTTAATGTAGCTTTAATACTTTTTAACATTTTAATATTAATAGCTAACAGAGGTACTGTAGTATGGATTTGTCTTCAATAATTTACATACCCATATCTGTTTGTAAGACAACTGAATTACAACATGAGAATATTTCTATGAAGCCCAGATATCATATTCATTCTATTAGTATGTACAACACAGTTTCTGATGGGCTGTGTGAGAAATACAGGAGAATATTATTAATTTATGTATTTACATTATTACACAAAGACCCTATTTATAGACATTATAATATAATCCTTTACCAAGTAGGATACTATATAATATTCCTACTCTAAGTAGGATTGTGTACACCTATACCTATTCTAACACTCCCCTCAAGCTGGTGTACACAAATCATATGTACCTAACACTATTACAAATGTAATTAATCCGAGGACCATTGAGGGACTTAGTGAAGATGTCTACAAGTTGTTTGCTTGATTTTACAAATTTTGTAACAATATCTCCTAAGAGTAGCTTTTCTCTGACAAAGTAACAATTAATCTCAATCTGCTTAATCCTCTCATGAAGCACTAGAATGATACGATATGAAGGGATGCTTGATTATCACACACAAATTCCATATGATTGGTTTCACCAGATTTTAGTTCTTTCAGCAACTATTTGATCCAAACTAACTCACAAGTTGCTAAATCATTTTATTACTCTTCCACGACACCAAATTATCTCCTACTAAGACACAATATCTAAATATAGAACCTCTATCAAAGGGTGATCTTGCCCAATCAGCATTTATATATTGAGTAATATGCTCATGGCCTTGATCCTCGAAGAATAGTCCTTTATTGGGAGCTGACCTTTTATATCAGAGAATATGAATAACTGTATCCTAATGATTATCACAAAGGAAGTCATAAACTGACTTACAACACTCTCTGTCCTCTCTCGCTCGCCTCTTTCTTCCCTCTCTCGATCTCACTCGCCTCTCTCCTCCCTCTCCCAATTTCGCTTGCCAGAATACAAATTCATATGTATAAAGCTACACATATACAATTATCTGACAGATATACACATACAATTTGACAGATATACATATACAATCCGCCTCTCTCCACTCTCTGCCCTCTCTCCTTCCTCTCTCGATATCGCTCGCCTCTTTCCTATAATATGTACCTACAAATTGTAATTTTGGCAAACTATAGCTATTTTTTGCCTTATTACGTTTCAAATGTTTGCTCTTTTTGAAAAATCCTCTTTAGAAGATTCAGCCTATAACTCCTGCCTACATGGATACAAACTGCTTTAGGCTAACAGAGGAGGAAAAAGTGTTTCTAGAAGAAAACTTTGGGGGATATGAAGCACTGAGATATCTGAAGATGTGTGCTGTAGATAAGGCTCCTGGACAAGATGGGTTTACTATGGGTTTTTTTTCCTGAAATGTTGGAACTAAATGCCACCTTCATAACTCTCACTCAAAAGAATAAAAGAGCCAACGAAATGATGAAGTTCAGGCCTATCAGTTTGATTGAAAGCATCTATAAACTTTTTGCTAAAGTTCTTACAGAGAGATTGAAAGGGGTGATAGCTAAACTAGTTGATTCCCAACAGGGCTTCCTTCTTGAAAGGAAGAAGAAAGATCATGGACGCAGTGTTAATTGCAAATGAGGCTGTGGACTCCAGATAGAAGCAAATGAAGCCTACAATTCTGTGTAAGCTGATATGGAGAAGGCTTACGATCATGTCTATTCGGAATACCTTCTAACTGCAATGGAGAGAGAGGGTTTAGTTTGAAATGGATTAATTGGATCAGATACTGCATATCTATAGTGAGATTTTCTGTACTTATAAATGGTCCTACTGGTTTTTTCCATGCATAGAGGGGGCTCAGACATAGCAACCCTGTGTCACCTTTTTTATTCCCAATAGATATTGAGGGGCTGAATAACATTATCAAAACAACTAAAGTGAGGGATGGCTCAGTGGCTTTCAGGTTGGTAGACCTGGAGGTGACAGTATGGAAGTAATCACCTTCTATATGCTGATGACACTTTTATTCAGTGTGATGCTGATGAAGATCAACTCAAGATTTTAAGGGTGAGTCTGGTGCTTTTGAAGAATTTTCTGGTTTACGCTTAAACAAGAGGAAAAGTTATTTATATTCTATAGATGAAGTGCACAACATGGAGTAACTCGATGCAATTCTTGGGGGTGAAATCAATGTTCTGCCAAAAATCTACTTACGGATGCCTCTGGGAGCCAAGTCACAATCATATGAAACCTGGAACAATGTTAATGAGAAATGTGAAATGAAGTTGGCAAGGTGGAAAAGGTCTCAATATCTAACTGGAAAGACAGATACTTTGATCCACTCAGTTTTTGACCCCTCCCAACATACACGATGTCTGTATTACCCAGCCCAAAAGCATTCATCAATAGATTGGACAAAATCAGAAGGAAGTTTCTCTGACAAGGAAACATTGAAAGAAAGGGATGTAACCTAGTTAAGTGGAATGCTGTAATAGTGGGAAAGAGATAGGGGGACTGAGAATTAAGAACTTGAAAATCAGAGCAAGGCCCTCACAATGAAAATCAGGCTTTTAGGAGGACGTCATCAGTGTTAAGTATGAAGAGGAAGATAAGTGGACGACAACGCGGTAGTTACACCTTATGGAGTAAGTTTATGGAGATCTATCATATTTCTATGGTGTGAATTCAAAATAATACAAAGACCAAAATGGCTAATAGGGTAAAGACTGATTTCTGGAAAGACGAATGGCATGAGTCTGGCAACCTAAAAGCTCTTTTCTCAGACATATACTCATTTGTTCTCATCAGCAGAACACAATTGCAGATCGCTGGACAACTCAAGGATGGAACTTCATTTTTAGAAGACAGTTGAATAATAGGGAGATGCAAAGAGAGACAGATTTTTTTCAACATCATATGCCAGTTCAATGGTCCAGAGAGGGATCAATGTACCTTATGGTGGAAAAGTAATAAGAAAGGCCTCTTCAAGGTGAAAATGATACAACTAGTTAAACCATTGCAGCCAGATTCCAAGTTACTGGTCATGGAAAATATGTGGACATCCAAAATTCCACACGAAATGGCTTATTTTATTTGGTTTTAGCCAAGGAAGCAGTGTTGACTCAAAACAATTTAATGAGGAAAGGGATACCATTATGTTAACTGTTTCTTTTGTGGGAATCTGCTGAGACATTAACCATCTCTTTCTTCACTGCAAGGTCATTGGCCAATTATAGAGAATATTTCAAAATCTCAAGGGCATAGCATGAACTACCTTGTAAAATTACTGAAGCAATCTAGAGCAGCGAAGCAGCAGCAATGCAGACTAAGAGCAAAAACAGATGGAGAATTGTCCCTGCTAGCAATATGGTGGACAATATGAAAGAGGAACTCTAGATTTTGATAGTTTTTTTTGACAAAGGTAACAGTTCCTGTATCTATTGTGAACTAAAACAGTGCATAGGTTGCACTGAAACCATATAAACAAGTACTCTATGATCTACTTAATAGTATAGAGAATAGTATGCAAAGGATCAAGCTTAATTGTCTTTTGCTGCTATGTTTTTGCTGCAATCAGTTATATAAAAATGATATCATCTCCATGATTGATGTTTTTAGATTCCATTTAGAAAAAGATAGCCAGATTGAAGTACATGTTGTAAATATGGTTAGTGCAACCTATTTTTTAGGATCGAGAACTCGTGAAAAGCGGAATTTAGCCAAATAATGTTGTGATGACAATAATAAAAACAATAGTGAGTTGATAATGACGAAAGTAAAAGCAAATAAAGAAGATGCAAATTTAACGTGGTTCGGTCAATGTGACCTACATCCACAAGCCGATAGAAGAATTTTACTATATCAACAAGAGTACAAAAGAGAGTATAAAATTAGAAAAAAAAAACTCTAATTAATCCCAAAGACCACAAGAGAATAACCTCACAAGATCATTCCAAAGAAAGCGTTCACTCAAGTGTTTCCCAACACTAACTCTCTTACAAAATTACTCCTCTAAATGGAAAGACAAAGAAAGAAAGCAATGAAAAGAATTTTCTTATGCTTCAAGGTGTCTTTCAACTAATGACTAACTTCCCTATTTATGGGGAAAAAATTAGCTTGTTGATGTCATGGATGATGCTTTTGGAAGATACACAAATTCAACATTTGTAATGTGAATATATCAAATATTATGGCTACCAAATTTTTGACATTTATGGTTTACCAAACCTTTGACATTTTATGGCTACTAAATCATTCACCAAAGAAATAAATCTTAAGTCAAAAATGGCGGCCACATAACAAATCTCCACCTTGGCCTAAGTTTGGCGAATCTAGTAAATTTGCTCCATTCTCTCTGCAGAAGCCCATATGGGCCAAATTATTCTTCATAAATGCCAATTAAGAGACTTCGTCAACATGTCAGCAGGATTGTCTCTAATGTTAATATTTTGAACAGAGACCTTTCCTTCAGCAATGGTTTCCCAGATAAAGTGATATTTGATATCAATATGCTTCGTCCTCTCATGATACATTTGATCTTTAGTCAAGTGAATGTCACTTTGACTATCACAGAAAATAATAATGCCACCTTGGTGTAAGTTGAGTTCAGCAAATGGACCCTTTAACCATAAGACTTCTTTGATCGCCTCGGTCATTGCCATATATTCTGCTTCAGTAGTAGATAAAGCTACTACATGTTGTAATGTAGTTTTTCAGCTGATAGCACATCCACCAATGTAGAAAACATAGCCTGTAAATGTTCTTCTTTTATCAAGATCACCTGCATAATCAGAGTCTACAAAACCAGCCAAAGTGTTAGTATTTCTCCTAAACTCCAAACATGCATTTGAACTACCTCGCAAGTATTTGAGAATCCATTTCACATCCTGCCAATGTGCTTTACCAGGACAAGCCACATACCGACGTACTACTTGTGAAATGTTTGGACGTGTACACACCATTGCATCCATAACACTACCAACTGCACTAGAATATGGTACTTATGCCATATACCTCTCTTCTTCCTCTGTCTGCGGTGATTGAACAGTCGATAACTTAAAATGAGCAGCAAGAGGAGTACTTACTAGTTTAGCATCTTTCATGCCAAACCTCTTCAAGTACTTCTTCTGGGTCAGGAATGGCCTATTAGCTTCTCGATCTCTTTTGATCTCCATGCCAAAAATTTTCTTAGCTGCTCCCAAATCTTTCATTTCGAATTCACTTTTTAACTGATTTTTCAAAATGTGAATGTTTGGCAAATCCTTAGCAACAATGAGCATGTCATCAACATATAACAATAAGTAAACAAATGAATGAACCAGCGTTCAACTTCCAAAAGTAAACACAACTATCAAACATGCTCCTCGAATAACGATGACCCAACATAAAGGTTGCCTCGAATAACGATGACCCAACATAAAGGATTCGGACCTTTTGTATCATTGTCTTAAGAGACTGCTTCAATCTGTATGGGGATTTCTTCAACAAGTAGACATGATCTTCTTTTCCTTCAATTTCAAATTCTTCAAGTTGATGCATGTATATTTGTTCCTCAAGTTCACCATATAAGAAAGTTGTCTTAAATCAAGTTGTTCTAATTCCAAATCATACATGGCAACTAAGGCAAGCAAGACACGAATAGAGTTATGTTTAATAACAAGTGAGAAAATATCATTAAAATCAACTCTCTGTACTTAATTATAGCCCTTTGTAACTAATTGTGCCTTATACCTTGCATCTTCAATCCTTGGAATTCCATCCTTTTTCTTGAAGACCCATTTGCAACCAACAATTCTCTAACCTGATGGCGGCTTCACAAGAGACCAAGTACCATTTTTGTGGAGAGATTCAATTTCTTAATTCATTGCAACCAGCCACTTGGCTGAATCAACTCTAGAAATTGCTTCAATAATTGGATGGTTCTCCAATATCTTCAGTTTCTTCTGTAGCTAAAAAAGCAAATGCAACATAATCTCCATATCTTTCTGGTTTTTGAATGTCTCCTTAGTCTATGTGTGGCTATAGAATACTCATTCTTTCAACTTCAAAAATCACAACTTCTGGAGCTTCAACTTCAGAAGTTTCAATTGTATTTTGCTCCAAGGTAGATGAGTTTGGAATGCCAAGTTCAACCTCCACCTGCTCATGTATACCCTGCTCCTTATTTTTGTTACAAAAACTAGAATTCTCTTTTCTAGGGTGTAACATAGAGGATTTATCAAAGGTTACATCTCTGCTAATCATAAATTTTGGTGATTTGGGATCAAGATATCAGAGTCTGTATCCTTTTACCCCAGATGCATATCCAAGGAAAATACACTTTTTAGCCCGTTGCTCTAATTTACCACCATTCATATGCATGTATGCAGGACAACCAAATCAAATCAGAATAATTAACAGGAGTACCTGACCACATTTTCTCCGGAGTCTTAAAGTTCAAAGGTGCAGAAGGAGCACGGTTGACGATATAACAAGCTGTAAAGATAGCTTTTGCCCCAAAAACCATTTGTCAACCCAGCATTTGAAGGCATGCAACAAGCTCTTTCTAAAAGAGTTCTATTCATTCTTTCTGCAACACCGTTTTGTTGAGGGGTCATCCTCACAGTGCGGTTCATTAAACTCATCATTACAAAATTCCAAGCCATTATCTGTTCTAAGTCGCTTGACTTATTTTCCTGTTTGTCTCTCAATCAAAACTTTCCATTGTTTCAAAGTTAGGAAAACATCACTTTTATTTTTCAGGAAATAAACTCAAACTTTCCTTGAATAATCATCAATGAAAGTTAACATATACCTGGCACCACCTTTTGACGGGGTACGCAAAGGACCCCAAAGATCTGAATAAATGTAGTCCAAAGTACCTTTTGTTCGATGAATTGCTGCAAATTTGAAGCTGACTCTCTTTTTTTGGGCTTCCCAAACACACAGTGCTCTAGAACTCCATGTTTCCGGTACTTTATCCACACAAGAGACCTCTTTTGTTGAGAATGGAAAGACCTTTCTCACTCGTATGCCCCAATTGCATATGCCACGATTTGGTGATGTCAGAATAAGATTGAGTAGAAACTGTAGCAGCATCTATAACAGTTGATTCTAATAAAGTGTATAAAGTGCCAGATTTGCGTGCTTTCATTATCACCAGAGCACCTAGAGAGATTTTCATAACTCAACCTTCACCTGTGTATTTGCACCCAAGTGATTCTAGAGTGCCCAATGAGATGAGATTTTTCTTCAAGTCAGGAACATATCTAACATCGGTAAGGGTTCTCACCACTCCATCATGCATTCTGATTCGGATTATACCTTTACCAAAAACTTTGCAGAGAGCATTGTTGCCCATCAAGACAACTCCACCTCAAACAGATTCATATGTGGTAAACAAATCTTTATTGGGACACATGATAAGAACAACCCAAATCTAAAATTCAGTCACCGTTAGATTAAAAAGTATTACTAGTAGCTAAAAATATTGTTCCTTCATACTCATCAGCAGCTATACTTGCTTCAGCGGGGTTAGTATTTTGGTGCTTGTTTTTGTTTTCCTGATGTATTTCTTTGTTTTTCAACTTATAGCATTCGGAAATAATATGACCTTTCTTATAGCAATATTTGCACACTACATTTCTGTATCTGGACTTTGACCTTGATTTAGACCCCTCATTACTTGATTCTTTCTTATTAGATCTACCTCTTACAAATAAGCCTTCCCCATAGGTTCCACTGCTTTCACCAATAATATCTCTATCTATCTGATCTTTTGATTTTAAGATAGATTTAATTTCTTTATAAGAGATATTATCCTTTCCATAAAGCATAGTATCTCTAATATGCTTAAATGATTGGGGTAAGGAAATAAGTAATAAGACGGCTTGATCCTCATCGGCAACTTCAGTATCGATATTACTCAAATCCATAAGAATAGAATCAAATGCATCAAGATGTGAGAGTATAGAGGTACCTTCAACCATACGAAATGTGTAAAGCTTTTGCTTTAGGTAAAGTTTGTTTTCAACTGTCCTCTTCATGTAGAAGGTTTTTAGTTTTTCCCAAATACCTTTGGTCGTGGTTTCTGCAGATACTTCATGTAAAACCTCATCTGAGAGATTTAAAATAATACTTGATTTTGCCTTTTTCTCTATGACGGCAAACTCCGCTTCTGTCATATCTTTTAGGTTCTTCTCCTTTCCATCCTGTGTCATATCTAGGCCATCTTGAATTAGGATAGCCTCCATCTTTAATTGCAACATCCCAAAGTTTGCCTTCGGTCAAATTTCTCAACATAAGTCTTTGTTATTGTCATTTTGGCCACTAAAGTTAATCCGATTAGATCCGACTCTGATACCAATTTAAAGAGCTCATTGCATGCTTTCAAATGTTGGATTGACAAATGCTTTTTGGGCAGAAGCTATCTATATAGCTATATTGTTAACTGTGCTCCCTCTGAATCTTTGAACTTTAAGACTCCGGAGGAAATGTGGTCAGGTACTCCTGCTAATTATTCTGATTTAAAAATCTTTGGTTGTCTTACGTAAATGTATGTGAATGATGGTAAATTAGAGCCAAGGGCTAAAAAGTGTATCTTCCTCGAATGTGCATCTGGGGTAAAAGGATACAGATTATGGTATCCCGATCCAAAGTCACAAAAATTTATAATTAGTAGAGATGTAACTTTAGATGAATCCTCTATGTTACACCCTAAAAAAGAGTATTTAGTCCTTGTAATAGAAATAAGGAACAGGATATACATGAGCAAGTGGAGGTTGAACTAGGCAATCCAAACTCATCAACCTTGGAGCAAAATGCAGTTGAAACTCTTGAAGTTGAAGCTCCAGAAATCGAGCCAGAAATTGTGACTTTTGAAGTTGAAAGAAATGAGTATTCTATAGCCACACACAGACCAAGGAGGCTAATTCAAAAACCAAAAAGGTATATGATTATGTCGCATTTGCTTTTTCAGCTGCACAGGATACTGAAGATATTACAGAACCATCAAATTATTTAGAAGCAATTTCTAGAGTTGATTCAGCCAAGTGACTGGTTGCAATGAATAAAAAAATGGAATCTCTCTACAAAAATGGTACTTGGTCTCTTGTGAAGCAGCCATCAGGCCAGAGAATTGTTGGTTGCAAATGGGTCTTCAAGAAAAAGGATGGAATTCCAGGGATTGAAGATGCAAGGTACAAGGCACGATTAGTTTAGTCAAGTACAAGGAGTTGATTTTAATGATATTTTCTCTCCTGTTGTTAAACATAGCTCTATTCGTGTCTTGCTTGCCTTAGTTGCCATGTATGATTTGAAATTAGAATAGTTTGATGTTAAGACAGCTTTCTTACATGGTGAACTTGAGGAACAAATATACATGCATCAACCTGAAAGATTTGAAATTGAAGGAAAAGAATATCATGTCTACTTGTTGAAGAAATCCTTATACGGATTAAAGCAATCTCCAAGACAATGGTACACAAGGTTTGATTCCTTTATGTTGGGTCATGGTTATTCGAGGAGCATGTATGATAGTTGTGTTTACTTCTGGAAGTTAAATGATGGTTCATTTGTTTACTTATTATTATATGTTGATGTCATGCTCATTGCGGCTAAAGACTTGACAGAAATTCACACTTTGAAAAGTCAGCTGAAAAGTGAATTTGAAATGAAAGATTTGGGAGCAGCTAAGAGAATCCTTGGCATGGAGATCAAAAGAGATTGAGAAGCTAATAGGCTATTCCTGACCCAGAAGAAGTACTTGGAGAAGGTCGTGGAGAGGTTTGCCATGAAAGATGTTGAACCAGTAAGTACTCCTCTTACTGCTCATTTGAAGTTATCACTGCTCAATCACCACAGACAGAGGAAGAAGAGAGGTATATGGCACAAGTACCATATTCTAGTGTTGCTTGCAGTGTTATGTATGCAATGGTGTGTACACGTCTAGACATTTCACAACCCGTATGGGTAGTAAGTCGGTATATGGCTTGTCTTGGCAAAGCACATTGGTAAGCTGTGAAATGGATTCTCAAATACTTGCGAGGTACTTCAAATGCATGTTTGGAGTTTGAGAGAAACGCTAACACTTTGGTACGTTTTATAGACTCTGATTATGCAGGTGATCTTGACAAAAGAAGATTACTAACAGGCTATGTTTTCTGCCTTGGTGGATGTGCTATCAGTTCGAAAGCTACATTACAACATGTAATAGCTTTATCTACTTCCGAAGCAGAATATATGGCAATGACCGAGGCGATCAAAGAAGCCTAATGGTTGAAGGGTCTATTTGTTGAACTCAAACTTACATCAAGGTGATATTATTATTTTCTGTGATAGTCAAAGTGACATTTACTTGACTAAAGATCAAATGTATCATGAGAGGACGAAACATGTTAATATCAAATATTACTTCATCTGGGAAATCATTGCTGAAGGAAAGGTCTCTGTTCAAAAGATTAACATTAGAGACAATCCTGCTGACATGCTCATTTAGTCTCTTCTAGTCAGCAACTTCAAGCTTTGCTTGAACTTGATTGGCATTTATGAAGAATAATTTTAGCCCATATGGGCTTCTGTAGAGAGAGTGAAACAAATTTATTATATTCGCCAAACTCAGGCCAGGGTGGAGATTTGTTATGTGGCCTTCATTTTTTGCTTAAGATCTCTTTCTTTTGTCAAAGATTTAGTTGTCATAAAATGTCAAAGATTTGGTAAACTATAAATGCCAAAGATTTGGTAGTCATAATATTTGATATATTCACATTACAAATGTTGAATTTTTCTCTCTTCCAAAGGCATCATCCATGACATTAACAAGCTAATTTTTCCCCTATAAATAGGAAAGTTAGTCATTAGTTGAAAGGCAACCTAAGCATAAGAAAATCCTTTTCATTGCTTTCTTTCTTTGTCTTTCCGTTTAGAGTAATTCTATAAGAGAGTTAGTATTGGGAAACACTTGTGTGAACCCTTTCTTTGGAGTGATTTTGAGAGGTTATTCTCTTGGGGTCTTTGGAATTATTTAGAGTTTTATCTCTAATTTTGTACTCTTGTTGATATAGTAAAATTCTCTCTCCGCTTGTGGACGTAGGTCACATTGACCGAACCACGTTAAATCTGCGTCTTATTTATTTGCTTTACTTTCGTCATTATCAACTCACTATTGTTTTTGTTATTGTCATTATAACACTATTTGGCTAACTTCTGCTTTTCCCGAGTTCTTGATCCTAACACAACCTATGTACTATTTTGAGAAATACACAAAGCTACCAGTATCAAAAATTAATATTACTCTATACCAAAGAGACAAGTGACACTTGTCATACTTTAGCTCGTGCAAAGATCTCCTACATCCTTCAACATATAGATAGATCACTCTCCGCATAATACTTATGATGCATAAATAGTATTCCAAATTTTTCCATTCATCAATTGATATTCTCCTTCTCTACACACAGCAAACCGATTGCTTCAAGGTTTTAGGCATTACCCATTTTACTTGCATTCAAAATATACTCCAAAATTTTGCTGCTATAGGACAACACAGCAAATAAATGGTCCATATTCTCCAACTTCTTTTTGATACAAGCATCAGTTAAAGATGTGAACCCACTTCTCATCAAATTATTAAGTGTACGCCAGCAAGCTCAATGTACCACAATCCATCCTAAACATGAAACTCTAGGAAAGGAATCATTTGTCATCGTCAATCCTTACTGTTGCATCTGG
The DNA here is from genome assembly GCA_025774065.1 of Solanum ossicruentum. Taxonomy (NCBI): domain Eukaryota; kingdom Viridiplantae; phylum Streptophyta; class Magnoliopsida; order Solanales; family Solanaceae; genus Solanum; species Solanum ossicruentum. Next base: position 12,310 of record JAOTQR010015589.1, read on the forward strand.
AAAATTCGTTGCAACTTAGCAGTGTTGGCCAATTAACCTGATATAGCTGTATAGAAACATATGCTACTCTTTGACCTCAAAGGAATCAGCCACATTTATTGACAATTAACTTGTTAGGTTTTTTAGCACATTTTGGCACAAAACTTTGACGAATCCTTTTGGATTCACCCAATTATGACACTCCCATAATCATATCAATCACCTATCTAACGTATTATACTTTGACCAGGTCAAAGGAGTTATACTAATTTGAGCAGATTTTGATAGAAAAAGAGAAGTTTATAGTTTAGTAATAGCAAGTCATCATATTTGCTGAGGGTTCAAGTTGGATGAGTGTTTATGCTCTCAATAGGCATTGTATCACCAAATTTATTGTTGTAAGATTCTGACACAAATAGATAGAACAGCTGACAACTCTTCTACACCATCCTGTTCATATTAAATGGTGCTTTTTGATTGGGCGCACACCTTAAGAAATGTATTCACTCCTACAAAAACAGAAGTGTTTTAATAACTTACCCTTAAGTAGTATTATCTATTTAACATGGTTGCTTGATTAGGTAAAACTGCAATTATTTAAAACAAGGATAAATTGAGAAGGGGAAAAAAAACAAATACTTTCTTGATTATTGAAATATCACTTCTTTGGACCAAAATGAACAGGTAAAAACACCACTTATTCCGGACAGGAAGGAGTAATTATTCATGGGCATCATATCTCAAAGGTCTAAAAAAATCTCTGAGAGTCCCAACTAGAACAAAAAGTTACAAACCCCTCCATCACATGTGATATCCTCGCCTCGGATGAATTTCATATTTAAAGTTTGTTCAATCGTATCTTAAACAGCGAGCAGCCAGTCAAACAACTTCATATAATATAGAAGTGAGGAAGTGTTACATGTAGTTAGTACAACCATAAAGGATGTTGCAGTAAATCCATTGAAATTAAACAGGAACGGAGGAACTCCTCTTTGCAAAAGATCAAAAGCCAAATTCAAAATGGGTTTTTCCCCCTTTTTATTAAGATAAAGTGTATGCAGTCATACCAGTAGAAGAAACGGTTGCTTCAGGAACTGAAATACCACGGCATGATTTGATTGGATATATGAAGATTGATAAAACTTGTGCAGCTTCTTTACCATCTGCCATACCAACAAACTTTAGGGGAAAACTTGTCAAATGAGCCTTTGATTTTTCTCTTACAAGTTAGAACACAAATGAAGATTTGTCTTCTTTCATTTTGCCAGATAATATCTCCCTCACACAACTATTCCTTTTTTTTTTTCCAACTTTAATTACTATTTGTACCTGCACGGTTGCGAAAACTTTTGAGTCTATAGAATTAAAAAAATTGTATCTATAAATAAAAAATTAAAAATATTGATAACACCAAATACTTCCTTCCCAAACATTAATTATATAATAAAATACCTCTAAGTAATCTAATGATGACCTAGATATAAAGTTAATTAAAATCTAATTATGTGAAGCCTAGGGATAGTACATTCTCAAGGTCTTTTAGAATATTATGATTAACTTATCAAAATGAAAAATATATCATAGAATTCAAACATCTCTATTGTATTAAAATAAAATCTCAAAACCAATATCATCAAGAAAATTATATCAGCCAAACTTCACTATAAAAAATTGCATAATTTGTTGATGAATGAGTTAGATCATTGTCTACATAAAAAAATTATGTATAATTGTATTAATTATATTTATGTAGAATAACATATAAAAATTATTTTCTAAAAAGAGAAAAGACTTCAATATATAATGATATTTATTGTTGTAATATATGACAAAATAAGATAAATACATAATTATGTTTCTAAGGTATTTTCATTATATATTATAAATTTTTTTCCTTATCATGTTGCCAAGGTATTTTTAATTTAGTTTATAAGAGGTTTTTCTCTTATTATTTGCTAAACTATTTTAATAATTCTTATAGAATTTATGTTTACCGTGCAATTATACTTTAAGCAAATATTATAAAAGTATTTTCTTTTCATGTTGGAAGGTTACCTTTATTGCATTTTATTAAAGTATTTTCTTAATCATGTTTAAAGAATGTTTTTAATAGAATTTGTAAAATATTTTTAATTTCATTTATACGGATACTTTCATTACATTTTGTAAAAATATTTTCTCATTATATTGCTATGTTACTTTGACTGCATTTTGTAGAAATAATTTTGATATCATATTTCAGGGATACTTTCAGTATAGTTTTTAAAAGTGATTTTTTTGTCACATGTTAACTACTTCCATTACATTTTATAAAGTATTTTCCTTATAATGTAGCAAGAGTACCTTCAGTACATTATTTAAAGTATTATTCTTAATATATAGTAAATATAATACTTTAATAGATCGTTTAAATGTATTTATCTTATCAAGCAGCAATAGTATAAGTGTTCTTCTTATAATATTATATTTTATCAAAATATTTTTTTATCTTGTTACAAGTGACCTTTTAGTATAGTTTTAAAAATATTTTTCTTATCATTTTTTGAGAGTGTTTTCAATAGTTTTTATAAAATTTGATTGTTATGTTACAAGTATAATTTTTTTTATATTGTATACAAAAATATATTTGTTATGATATTGTAAAAAAAATAGTTTTAAATGTATTTTTTTAATCATATAGTAAGGATATTTTCATCTTTGTTTTTAAAAGTGTATTTATGATGCTGTAAGGATTTTTTTAATAATTCTACGGAAGTGTATCTCTTACAATATTGATAAGATAGTTTTTAAAAGTGTATTTCTCATGATGTTGTAAGGATTTTTTCAATGATTCTACAAAAGTGTATTTCTTATAATGTTGATAAGATATTTTTATAGTATACAATGTATAAGGGAGAGTTTCCCTAATGACGAAACCAATAAGAAATTGATGCGCGTTTACTTTCTATAAGATTAGCTCTTGGCTTGGCGGTTAGAACTTAATATTTTATATTAGGCACAAGAGGTTCGAGTCTTAGTTGCAGCGTCTATATTTTCCTCCATTTTTATAACTCAAAAGAACCATATATAAGGGAGAGTTTTCTTGACGACAAAACTATAAGAAACTGACGCGTATTTACTTTTTGCAAGATTAGCTCTTGGCTTGGCGGTTGGAACTTGATATTTTATGTTAGGCACAGCGGATTCGAGCCTCAGTTGCAATGTTTGTATTTTCCTCCATTTTTACCACTCAGAACAACCATATATAAGGGAGAGTTTCCCTGACGACGAAACCATAAGAAACTAATGCGTGTTTACTTTTTGCAAGATTAGTTTTTGGTCTGGTGGTTGGAATTTCATATTCAGCGTCTGTATTTTCCTTCATTTTTACCATTCAGAACAACCTGAAATACTTCTTCGTATCCAACACTTGCTAACTTTTTATGGGCTCATGCTTGATTAACTTTTTAACCAAACTAAATATTATCTCCATTTTAATTAATTATTTCTATTTAATTTGAAATCAAGACAAAAAACAACCTTTTATGGGCTCATGCTTGATTAACTTTTTAATCAAACTAAATATTGTCTCCATTTTAATTAATTGTTTCTATTTAATTTGACCCAAAAATTAACAAGATATATACATTTTGTGATTTTAAATTAAGTATATGTCAAATTATTTGAGTTAAATATAGAAAAATATTTTTTGTCCTTCTGATAATATGTCATGTGGAAAGTTAAATCTTAGACATTCTTTTTGTTTACTAGTTTCGTATAAGTGTGTTAGTCATTATTTGCATTAATAATTTGGTATATTTTCAAAAAAAAAAAAAGTTATTATCATTTAGCAAGGATATTCACCAATCCATTATAAAAATATTTTTCTTATAATATTACAAGAATACTTTCGACAAATATTGTAAAATAATTTTTTCTTATCTGTTTCAAGGGTATTGTAATAATAATTTAGAAAAGTGTTTCTTATCATATTGAAGAATACTTTTGGTATAACATTTAAAAGTATTAATTAAGTTGCAAGATTATTTTGAAAGTTTGACCCAAAAAAAAAAAGATTTTCTTTTCATTTTGTATTTGTACTTTAGCTAATTTTATAAGAATATTTTTCTTATCATCTTGCAAAATACTTTTAATATCTTTTAAAAGTGCTTTTCTACAACAACAACATACTTAATGGAATCCCACAAGTGGAGTCTGGGGAAGGTAGAATGTACGCAGACTTTACTATTACCTCATAGAAGTAGAAAGGTTGTTTCCTGAGAACCCTTGTCCCAAAAACCCATAAGTAGAATAAACTAAATATGACAACAAGGAAAAGAAAGAAGATAGAAAGGACGACTAATAACGAAAAGCACAGAACAATGTGTAAATACGATAAAATTAACACACATACGACAGATAATGACAAACATGATATAGACACGACTACTCCTGCTACCCTATTATACCCCAAGGCCAAATATCCACCTAACCCTACCAACCAATTAGCCTGCTACTCTAATTCGCGACCTTCACTCTATTCTATCTAAGGTCATGTCCTCGGTGAGATCAAGTTTCGCCATATATTGTCTGATCACCTCCCCCAATACTTCTTCGGTCTACCTCCACCCCTCCGTATAGCTCCAAAATCCAACCTCTCGCACCTTCTAACAAAAGCATCAGTACCTTTCTCTACTTTCACGACCCAAGCCTAGGGCCTAGACATGACTGGCGAATAGGGAACTCGAAGGAACCCCAAACAAGCCTCATAGCATATCATTACATATCCTTTGTCGTGGAAGCAATTAAAATGACAACAAAAGATAAATGTAAATAAGGGGAATTAGGACTAAGGGTAAACTCTCATATCATAAACATGCAAAGTCAATAGAGTCAAGCTCATAGCATAGATACATGACATGTCCAACAACAACTCTACTACATAGATAAGAGCGGGGGCCAAGACAAAGCAACTGGGCTCACCCTCATAGTCAATACATAAGTCAAAGAGAAAAAGTCTGAATACATAGCAATAGATCATAAGTAATGTCCTCGAAATGGAGGACTCATCAACAAGCTTGATAGAAGTCATACTAGCCACGTGGAGGAGAAGGATCAATCGGTACACCAGTTCCTACATGGTGACATCATGTAGGCATAGAGTATGCATAAGTACGTTTGAATATACTAAGTATGTAGGATGCAATGCAACACGAGATAGGCATCACAGGCAAAATGCATAATCATAAGCATGTCACGCCCCAAAGTCTGATTAGGGCGGACTGGCACCCGTTGCCGATAAGGCTCGGGAGAACCAACTTATATCTAA
>JAOTQR010015600.1:0-17594 GCA_025774065.1 Solanum ossicruentum
GCTCCAGGTTGCTTCGGGGCTTTGTACATGTCTAGAGCTTACATGTTTTTATTGCACAGTTTGTTGAGGTGGGGCCTATACCGACCCTTATCAGATGTTTTTCTTTATTTAGAGGCTTTGTAGACTATGTAAAGCAAATTGAAGTCATGTCTCGTACTTTAAACACTAGGGCCCCAACGGCCTAGTCATATGCATTTCTTTTTGGCTTGTTATCACTGTTTATATTCTTAAAGGCATGTCAAACATAGAAATCCCTTATAGTAAGTATAGAAAATGCATAGATACAGGTTGGTTCTCCTGAGCCTTATCGGCGACGGGTGCCAGTCTGCTCTAACGGGACTTTAGGGCATGACATGATAAGTCTCGCATTTACGACTTGTAAGATGACCTACGAGTTGTAGTCGGGGTCTCGTATCAGATTCTTGGCATCTTGGACTAAATTGGTATGACCCATAGGTACGAGTCTTTCCTTGAACAATGAGTCGTATGTTCCTTTCGCAGTCTTGGCCTTCAATTTTTGGTCCAACAGCTTGGCTCTCTAATTCTTGCTATGAGTCCACCTATACGAGTTGTAGTGAGGCTTACAACTCGTATGATGGCCTCATATGGGTGACCTCCACATAGCATATTTCTGAATATTGGTCTCCGATTCTTGCTATGACACTAGCGTATGACACATAGCTTGAGCTATGAGTCGTAGGTGGGCTCGTAAGGCCTATACTTCAGCAAAATCTACAACTTTATTCAAAATCATGTCAACCTAACTTTTCTGCAAGATTAACACAAAAACACACCAAAACAATAAAAAATCGCTTTAAAAACTCACAAAATCCCTTGTTTCAGGCACAAAATGTGTTGTATTTTGACAGCACATCGGTGGCCAACAGCAAACCCTACCTATTATCACGATCCCGACCAAGGTAGTGAAGAATAGGAAAAGGGAAGTAGATGAAAAGATTTGATTGATGTATTTCCATCTAATCAACCAAACCTGACCAAGGGGAGGTTGACTGGGACAATGGGTAACAATTAGTTGGCACGCCATGGTAGTTGACCCAGCGCCGTTGTGAAATTCGATCTTCACCTTAACAAGAGGGCTGGAAGAACTTAAGTTACTTTCATGTATGTAATGTCTTGATTGGAGTTATATTGTGTAGGGTGATTGAGTCAATGAATCATGGGGATCATAATTCCCAAGTTGTCCCTCAATTTGATTGTCTTCTCGCATTTGTAGTGTAGTATTTCTATTTATTCTTCATTTTGAATTGCAAACCACACCCCCATTCTAGAGAATATAGTGATCGATGCTTGAAATAATTGTTAGTGGATCAATCTAGTCAAGCCCCATATTCCCTGTGGATTCGACCCTAACCTTGGTTAGGTTTATACTTGACTGCGATCGCTTTACTGTTGGACCGTGAATACTAGATAGAGACATTGAACTCATTATTTATGATGTTATTAACAACTTTAAATTTAATTTGTAAGTCGTAATGATAACGGGAGGTCTCATTTACCATTCTAGTCTCTGAGCACAACCAGAGATATTATTACATCATCTATATAAGCCAAACGGGTACAATCTTACTTTTCTCTCTACTCTAATAATTATCTTAATTAAATTACCTACTTTAACAACTTTACCTTAAACATTACATATATTAGTAATCATCATGTTCCCAAAGATAACCGGGAGTGTCATTACTTTATCCACTACTTTACCAGTTACATTATTCTACTTTACCTATATTAACAACTTTGCCTAAAATTTTTTGACATCATTTACCTTCAAATCACTCAAAATAATCAGAGATGTCATTATATCTTTGAAGACAATTGACATCCATATTTATCATGTCTCCAAAGGCAACTAGAGAAATATTTGGCCACACACCCTAGTCATTCTATAAATCAGATCTATCTATCCTTTGCTCCAACCACATCAAAGAGTAATTGAACCTTTTATAGTTTTTTAAAAAATCTCGCCTCATCTTCATTATCATATAAATATATTATCATTAATTCATTTATATATTCTATGCTTCAGCTTTGTCTCTAACTGTAATGAAAATTTTATGATGAGTTTTAGAAAAATAATGTAAAACAACAAAAGATGCACCACAATGTAGAAGTATCTCTTAGTAGTTAACGCAACCGAATTTGTTGAAGAGGAATATCAACTCTCTAGCAAAGGTCAAGGATATACTCTCAATTGCATCTCAACATATGTTCAATGAACAAGTCATGTGTTGGTTATCCAATCTTTCTTTCATTCCCATCGATATATGTCAACTCAATTAACTTATTCTTAGACCTCTCGATACTAAAAGTTTTCAAGTATTTGTGACTACCCAACTTTTTACATCATGATGTCACCAATTAGAATCTTACCTACAGGATACCCAATCCAATACCCCAGGTACCTATATAGCTAACTATGCATAATAGTAGCTAATAACACACAACATAAGCCAAGAACAACCTAATTGAGGACCTAGAAATCATATGGGTATTTCGCATGAATCAACTAAGATATCACACGCGGACTGTTGAGGACACACTTGGCCTATGAAGTCAAACAAAACACCTACTACATTGGCCATTGAATCCATAGATATGGATATTAACTGAAATCCCATAAGGTTTCTGGACATTATATCCATTCCACACTCTAATAGTCCTAACTATGAAACAATCATTGATTTGAAAACCAAACCCCAAGTTTGCAACTTTGAGATTTATTAAACATAGGAACAGATATAAATTCACCTAAATATATTACACATAATTCAAAATATCACAAACCTAGCAAGTAAAATAAAGACTCATATCAAAAGCACACACTTAACATGGGGGTTTTAGCAACACATGTTAGATATTAAAGATTGATTACCATACATACTAGCAGAAGTCATGGGTAACAAGATTGAATACAAATTAGTGGATATCACCAGCTAATTCTCTCTAATTTGATGCCCAAAACCTTAGCCTCCCTTGTACTCTTAGAAGAAGATTCTATGTACTACTACTACTATAATGTATTGTTCTAATATAGAATGAACTGATGATGTAAAATGTCCTTTCTAAAATTGGTTATATACTCCATCCAAAATGTATGATAGTTTGTGCTATAAAATGCCATTTGGTGGTCAAGGTTGACCATCGCCGAGCACTATGGCAATGCTCTGAATATGCACTTGGCTACTTTCCTATGCATCTTCATGAGGGTTTCTCCACTACAACATTAGGAAATGACTCTTTTCTTTGCCTTTCCAATCGGTGATGCACCAAAATATCCCTTATATCGCCTTTATATCAGTGTTTTGGGGCTTTGGGTGTTGCAACTTTAGGCGATCACTTATGCGCTACGGAGTATCACAGAGTATGCTTCGTAACATTGATCCTGACCATACTCTATACTTGAATAGATCCTTGGTTGTTGCATAGTTAGGAAATCTCCATGAGTATTCGGTGGATCGTCGAGGAAGTCAACGACTCCGCTTTCACTTCCTTTAGCATTTTTGCTCATTTCCAGGATTCCACTAAGTCTTTCCCTTTTGTGCACTTTAACTCCATATATTGTCATAGCACACGCATATTTTTCCATGACCCAAACCTAGGGCCTAGATGTGACATGGAGAATGGGAACCCGAAGGGATCCCAAACAAGCCTCTTAACATATCATTTACACATCCTTGGTCGCAGAAGCGATTAAATAACAACAAAAGAGTAAATAATGAAAAATGGACTAAGGGAAGTCTTTAATAGCATTTACATCACTTATCTAACAATACCTTTTAAACATAGAATGGGCAGGGCCAAGACACTTTTCAAGCTCACCCTCATATTGTCAAGAGTTCAACAAAAAGAAATAATATAAGCAATAATAGCATAGCTAGTGTCCCCGAACTTGAGGACTCACCAAAGCTTATATTCAAGAAGTCTAAAAACTAACCACATGGAGGATGATCATGAGGAGCTCCAGTTCCTACATAGTAACATCATGTAGGCATAGATTATGCTTTAGTACATTTGAATGTACTAAGTATGTAGGATGCAATACAACAAGAGATAGGCAACATAGCCAAAATGCATAAACATAGGCAATGGTTAGTATAATAATAATATGGCATGCATGATCAATGTTTGAAGTAAAAAATGCTTGTATAGAACATATTACATTTGTAGGAAGAGACCATCATCATAGACCAAGCAACTAGTACTTGGAATCCAAGGCATGTCACCCCCTTGGAAAGTGATTGAGGTATATACCCCTCAATTCGTAGATGGGCATGTCACCCCACATCATAGTGGTCAAGGTATATACCCCTCAACATGGTAGATGGGCATGTCACCTCCAATCAAAGTGTTCAAGGTATATACCCCTCAACATAGTAGATGGGCATGTCACCCCCCATCAAAGTTGTCATGGTATATACCCCTCAACATGGTAGATGGGTATAGCACACACCATTAAAGTGGTTGAGGCATATCACCCCCTCAACAAGGTGTGGTCAACTTGCAACACAATAGATACTTTTCATGAACTCAATACATATATACAATACTTTCATTATCATATAGTCACTTGACTCATAGGCCATGCAATATATCATTAATAACTCAAGAACCCTTAACCGGATATTTTATCAAACATTTGATGGGTGTGTAATGCTAGTTCAAAATCATGCAATTCAAGAGTTAAATCATGTGAGAAAACATAATGTAAATCAACCTGTCAATACTTGGTAAAACCCTCATGCAAAATATATTGAAACCCCTCATCAAATCTCCTAATAGACCATAGATCCATAGCTCAAAACATGCTTAAACCATCCACATTTCATGAAACCGCTACATAGTTTACAATCAAATTCATAGTAAGAGATACCCATAGTTAATTCAACTAGAAAACATGAAATTTACCTAAAAGAAGGTTGGGAACCATGTGTGAAAGGACCTAATGGTTGAAACCCACATACCTCAAATTGGGGATTTCCTTGAAGAAGATTTAAATGAGAACTTGAAGGTTGAATGAATTTCTTGAGATCCGAATGTGAGTTTGGGACACTTGCATTTGGGTGAAATATTTGGCTAAGTGTTAGAGAGGGTTTTTGGGAATGTCTTAAATGATATGGGGTGGAAAAATGACTAATTATAGGTGTTTTCATGCATACAAGGCTTATGGCCAAGACCCCAAGAACTTGGACCGAAATAGGAAAAACTGACAGCAAAATACATAGGTCCATAGCCAGACTGTTTTTAGTCAACATTGAAAACTGAAATTTTGCAATAGTTGCTCTAAAATCAGGGTCATGCCCATTTACCACTCAATTTTTCCCCATGATCACAAATATGAACTCAAATTTTTGATATCATACATGGATTTTGAGATACATAAAATTACAATTATGGACATTTCAGAGGAACATTTTCGGGCACTTTTTGGGGCGTTTCAATATCTCCCCCTTGGGAACATTCTTCCCCGAATGTCAAAGAAATATATATAAGAGAAGTAATGAAGATGATTTCAGCCCCAACACATGAATGCAACAATGCACTTAAACATCATTTCAAAAATCTCAACATAAGTATCAAAAATCACTATAAACTTGTCAACATAAACATGAATGCATGCAAATGACATAAGGGTTGAAACTTAGGACTTGAAATTATGTTGGGGATTTAAATTAGTACGTTAGGCTTGGGTAGAATTGAAGAGATAGGGATATCACTTTTGCATGTCCGCCTCAACTTCCCATGTGGCACTTTCAACTTGTTGGTTTCTTCAAAGAACCTTGACGAAAGCTACATTGTTGTTCCTCAACCTCTTCACTTGTATATCCAAAATTTCTACCTGAACCTCTTCATAAGTCAAATTGTCTTCAAAAATACCCACAACGTCTAAAGGCACAATAGCACTTGGGTCACCCACACACTTTCTCAACATAAACACATGGAAGAATGGATGAACCATATTCATATCAGATAGCAACTCCAACTCATAGGCTGCCTTACAAATCATCCTCAACACTCTATAAGGACCCACAAATCTTGGACTCAAATCATCCATCTGGGGCCTACAAAGCCATCTTCCCCAACTCAAATCATCCAACCGGGGACCTATAACCTCTACCATAGAGAGCCTCGAAAGGAACCATAATAATGCATGAATTATAACTATTGTTGTAAGCAAACTCAATGAGTGGAAGGTGTTCATCCTAACTACCCTTAAGCTCGCTCCAAAACACAAGCTTTAAGCATATCCTCAAGAGTTGGGATATTCTTTGGGCTTGGACATCCGTTTGAGAGTGAATGGTCATACTAAGCTTTACCTTAGTACCAAGACCTCTTTGGAAGGACCTCCAAAAGTGAGAAGTGAATTAAGCACTATGATCCGATATGATAGACAAAGATACACCATACAATCTAACCAACTCATGAATGTAAAATTTGGCATAATTTTTGGCACCACAAATATTCTTAAACAGAAGTAAATGAGCCAACTTTAGCATTCTATTAACCACAACCCAAATAGAATCAAAATGCTTTCTAGTCCTAGGAAACCCAACCACAAAATCCATGTTAATTTCCTCCAATTTTCAAGTAGGAATCTCTATATCTTGGGCTAGGCCACCCGGCCTTTGATGTTTGGCTTTAACTTGTTGGCAATTATGACAACCGAATACAAAAGTGGAAATGTCTCTCTTCATACCACTCCACAAAAACACTTCCCTCAAATCTCTATACATTTTTGTAGAACTGGGGTGAATAGAATAGGAAGAATTATGAGCCTCATCTCGAATCTTCTTTCTCATGTCACCAAGACTAGGCACACATAACCTACGGTGGTACCTAAGGGCACCATCTCCCCCTTGGGAGAAAACCTCTACCTTAACATCTCTCACCAAGGCCTTCAACTCTGACACGGTTGGGTCAAGATCTTGATTTGCCTTTACCTCCTTAATCAATGAAGTTTTAGAACCATCAACAACTATTACACAACCATTATCAACCTCTTCCAACCTAAACCCCAATCTAGCCAATCGATGAACCTCTCTAGCCACCTCCTTGCAACCACCATCAATATGAGCTAGCCTATACATAGACATGCTACTTAGAGCATCCGCCACAACATTAGATTTACTAGGGTGATAATGCACTCTTATATCATAATCCTTAAGAAGCTCTAAATACCTTCTTTGCCTCAAGTTGAGATCTTTTTGGGTGAACACATATTGGAGGCTCTTATGATCGGTGAACTCATCAACATAGACCCCATACAAGTAGTGACGTCAAATCATCAAAGGAAGTACCACAGTGGCCAATTCAAGATCATGGGTAGGATAATTCCTTTCATGCACCTTCAGTTGTCTAGAGGCATAAGCTATCACCTTACCATTTTGCATCAAAACACAACTCAAACCAATTCTTGAGGCATCACAATAAACAACAAAACCCTTTCAACCCTTCGAGTCGAGACAAGATAGGAGCGATACCAACTTATCTTTCAAAGTTCGAAACTCTATTCACACTTATTGGTCCATACAAATATTGCCTTCTTTTGGGTCAACTTAGTCATGGGAGAAGCAACAGAAGAGAAACCACTAACAAACCTCTAGTAGTAAACCACCAAAACAAAGAAACTTCTAATGTCTGATAGAGTCAAAGGTCTAGGCCAATTTCTAATCACCTCCATTTTCTTATGATCCACCTTGATACCATCACCCGACACCACATGACCAAGAAAGGCAACCTGTTTCAACAAAAACTCACTTTATAATATTTGGCATACAACTTCTCTTCCCTTAAGATTTGTAACATCACCCTCAAAAGTGATTCACATGCTCCACCTCAATATGGGAATAGATCAAGACATCATCAATGAATACCACTATAAACAAATCAAGGTAGGGTATAAAGACCCTATTCATAAGATCCATGAAGATAGTCAGTGCATTGGTCAACCCAAAAGACATATCCACAAACTCAAAGTGCCATACCTAGTCTGAAAGGTCGTCTTGGGAATATCACAGTCCCTTACTTTCACTTTGTGATACCCAGACCGAAGATCAATCTTAGAGAGTGACTAGCACCTTGAAGTTGGTCAAAAAGAACATCAATCTTTGGTAGAGGGTATTTATTCTTTATGGTGACCCCATTAAGTTGGTGTTAATCAATGCACATTCTAAGAGTACCATCCTTCCTATTCACAAACAACACCGGTGCACCCCAAGGTAATTGACTAGGCCTAACAGAACCTTCTCCAACAAATCCACCAATTACTCTTTCGACTCCTTTAACTCCATCGAGGCCATGCAGTAAGGGGAAATAAAAATGAGTTAAGTATCGGGTAGGAGGTCTATACGAAAATCTATTTCCCTTTCAAGAGGAATATCGGGATGCTCGCTAGAAAGGATATCAAGGATTTCATTAACCACCAGAACCGACTCTATAGGAAAGACTTTGGACGCAATATCCCTACCCTTCACAAATGACAGGTACACCCCTTAGAACTCCACTTTTGAGTTTTAATGCAAGAAACAATTCTATCCTTGACCACCACATCATGACTCTCCTGCTCAAGGATAGGTTCATTAGGGAATTGGAATTTGACCGTATGGGTTCTACAATCAATAGAAGCATAATATGCATGCATCCACTCCATCCCAAAAATGACATCAAAATCTACCATATCCAACTCAACAAAATAACAAGGAAACATTTTATGCAAAATGAAAATGGGACAATTTTTATAGACCCTTCTAGCAACAATGGATGCACCAATGGGAGTAGACACCTCATATGGCTCACATAACAATTTGGGTTTAACATGAAACTTTTTGGAAACAAAAGGAGTAACAAAGGAAAGAGTGAAATCTGGGTCTATCAATGCATACACATCAAGATCAAAGACTTTTAGCATATCAGGGACGACATCGAGTACCTCATCTACCCCTTGTCTCCCTTGAAGAGCATAAAACCGATTGTGCCTTAGGGTACCACCTTGTTGACCTCCCTTCCTTTAGGACCTGCATTTGCACCTTGGCCTTGTGGATGGCCATCTCTACCCTTGTTTTGATTACGAGGACAATTCATCACGTTAGTATCCTTCACCATATCCATAACAAGCATTTATCCTTCAAAACATGGGCCATTATAACCTCTACCACATCTTGGGCACATAGGATTTGGCACCACGCTACCACTGCCTTGGACCCTTGGATTGTCATAGAAAACCTTATATTTAGAGTACTGGATGACCCTTGGCCTTAATGAAATCGGCCACCCTTGAGACTTTGGAATCTACCTTCAAAACGGGCCCTATTGGGCTTACCTATTCTTCGCTTTCTCTATTTTTCCCCCTCTAATTGTTAGGAAAAATTCATGAGGTGGGACAAGTCCATAACACCTATCAACATAGGGGCATGACACTTCTTATTCACTAAATCAGATACACCGTTACAAACTTGTTCATCCTAGACCTAGGCTCGGCCACTAATTGTGGAGCATATTTGGAGAGTTGGTTGAAATTAAGGGCATACTCCCTCACACTCATAGATCCTTGCTTTAGATATATAAATTCCATCATATTGGCCTCTCTTAGCTCAAGAGAGAAGAATTGATTGAGAAATACCACCTTAAACTCCTCCCAAAGGACCACATTATTGTTCCCCTTCTCCACATTCCATTGAGTAAAGCATAGTTGGGCCACCCCTTTGAGTTGGCAGGCCGCCAACTCCGCTTTTTCCTCCGAGTTAACCCCCATAATAGACAACACTTTGTACAGTTCATTGATAAATTCTTGAGGATCCTCATCCACTTTAGACCCATGAACTCATGTGGGTTCATTCTTGTGAAATCCCTTACCCTAGAAGCCGGAGTAGGAGCATAAGGGGCTTGGGTGAAACGACCCCAAAAAGTGCCTGAAAATGTATCTCAGAATTCCTGGAATATTAAATTTCGTATATCTCAAAGTCCATTTGCTATTTCAAAAATCCAACTTCATGTTCTTGTTCAAGGGGTACAAATTAGGGGGGAGAGCGTCTAACCCCAATTTAAGAGTGAAAGATTAGAAATTATGAAATTCCAAGAATGCAAATTCAAATGGCGTTTCCGCATTGCCTTTGCGATGCACCCCAGTTCATTTTACGATTTTTTTAGTTCAGTCTAACACTTCTAAGTCTTGGGCCTAAGTGTTCCCAAACGTGTATTTACCTATACTTAGCCATATTCCACCCTCATGCTGTCCTAAACATTTTCCAATACCCATTCAATCACTTAGTCATAATTTCACACTCAAACTCAAGTCTAAAACCCTCATCCTAGCTAAGGTTCTTCTTTTAGGTTCTTCGTCAAGCTTCAAGTCTCCATCTCCAATCTTCACCAAGTTCATCTCTAAGCTAAGATATGTAGGTTTCTTTCATAGGTTCCTTTCAACCATGATACCCAAACCTCCTTTTACTCAAATTGCATGATTTAAAGTTGATTTACGAATGGGTCTTGATTATTATGAAATTCACAGCACACTATGTTAAAGCTTATAAAGTTGTGATTGTTTTGTCATGTATTGAGCTATAAATTTTGGATCTACTGTAAGATTTGATGAGGGGTTTTTATGTATATGTCTTAAGGGTGTTGCAAGGAGTTGACTGATGGTTTTACAAAGTATTTCCTAGCATGATTTCATCTATAAAATGCATGGTCTTATACTACCATTTCACACCCTCTAAGTGTTTGATAAAATGTCCGGATGTGGTTTCTTGAGGAATTTAAGGTCCAAGGTATGAGATATGACATGAATGACTATATGATGATGAAATAAGCTTATGTATATGACATATTCTATATAAATTGTTGTATTAGACCATGCCCGATCTGGGTGGCCTAGTTGAGGGTCAACATCTCAACCACTAGGGTGATGATGCAATCATAACTAACCTTGATGAGAAGTTTGTACCTCACATTCTAGGGTGATGGGTGATATCATTACTAACTTTGATGAGGGGCTTATACTTCACACACTAGGATGATGGGTGCTATCACACTAACCTTAATGAGGGGTTTGTATCTCATAACACTAGGGTGAAGGGTGTTATCATCACTAACCTACCACTGGGTTTTGTACTTTGGAAATCTAGCTTGGTCCCTTCTATGCATATAATATTCTATATGAGCTTGAATTACTTAAGCATATTTACTTACGCATTGATCTTACATGTCATATCGTTATAAGTATGCTTATTACCTATTGTTACGCATTTTGGTTATGATGCTCAATTCTTGTTTACATTACATCATACATACTTAGTACATTTAAACATACTAATGTATACTCTATGCCTACATGATGTCACCATGTAGGAACCGGTGCCTAAGTTGATCATCCTTCTCTACATGGCTAGTTCGATGTTATTCAAGCTAGTTGATGAGTCTTCCACTTTAGGGACCTAGTCTATGTTTCTCCTATTATGTACTGAGACATTCATATTTATTGTTTATTTTGACTATGAGGGTGAGCCCGGTTACTTATCTTGGCTTCCGCTATTATCTATGTATTAGAGGTGTTTATTAGACATGTTATGTATCTATGCAAAAAGCCTTGACTCTATGGTTCTTGTTGTCTATGATAGGAGTTTTTTTCTTTTATCTCTTCATTATGATGTGTGCAAGTTTTCTGTTAGTCCCGTTGCCCCCATTCTTATACTTTTATTTTGTATCTATTGCTTCCGCGACCAAGGATTTGTAATGATGTTCTAAGAGGCTTGCTTGGGTTCCCCTTGCACCATGTCATGTCTAGGCTCTAGGATATGGTCATGACAAACTTGGTATCAGAGTACTAGGTTGATAGATCTTCGGAGTCCAACACACCGCGTCAATTAGAGTCCTATTCATGGTTGTGAAACACGCCATGACTATGAATAAGAGGGTGTGAGACTTTTTAGGAAATGTTTCCCTTCTTCATGCTCTATTTCATTCTATAGAGTGGTGGTGAGTTTTTTCCCCTTACCGATTATTCTTTGTTATGCTGGATAATGCCAAACACTCGTGGACGAAGGGCTCAAACTCCCAGGAGTTACCTACTAATGGTGAGCTCCGGGATGCTCTCACTATGCTTACCCAAGTGGTGGCCAACCAAGTCAATCAAGGGGCCTAAGCCCCTCATGCTACTACCCCGGGAGCTAGGGTAAGAGACTTCATGATGATGAATCCTCCAGTCTTCTATAGGTCAAAGGTGGATGAAGATCCACAAGATTTCATTGATGAGGTCTACGAAATCTTGAATATCATGGGTGTTAGGCTGAATGAAAAGGCGGAGTTTGCAGCGTGCCATCTCAAAAGGGTAGCTCAAATATGGTATGATCAATAGAAAGGTGAGAAGGGGATTGGTGATGTAGTGCTTTGGGAGGAGTTCAAATTAGCTTTCCTCAACTAGTTTTTCACTCTTAAGCTTAAGGAAGCTAAGTTAGTGGAGTTTATGAACTTGAAACAAGGTGCTATGAGTGTGAGGAGTATACCCTCAAGTTTAATCAACTTTCAAAGTAAGCTCCTCATTTAGTGGCTGATCCTTGATCTAGGATGAACAAATTTGTGATGGGGGTCTCCGACTTGGAAAGTGAAGAGTATTGGTTTGCCATGCTAATTAGTGACATGGACTTATCTCGGTTGTGACCTATGCAAAGCAAGTAGAGGAAGAAAAATTGAGGAAGAGAGAGGTGTATGAGGTGAAGAGGGATCGTCTTGGGGGTAAGTTCCAAAGGGGTGATCGGTTCCATCAAAGCCAAGGGTCTCACCATGCTACTAATAGGGGGTTTGTCAATGATCTCCCTAGGCCTCAAGGTGTTGGTGTTGTGGCTCCCATTAATATGTGCCCTATATGAGGAGGGGATCATAAGGGTCCAAGTTTGAGGTATTCTAATGCTTGCTATAATTGTGTGGATCTTGTTCACAAGAAGGTAGAATGTCCAAGAAACCATGGCAAGGACCAGGGTGTAAATGTGTTTCCATTAGGTAGAGGTTGTCCTCAAGGTGGTGCCCTAAGGGACAACCGGTTTTGTGCACTATATGGGAGGCAATGGGTTGGTGAGGTCCTAGATGTTGTTACTGGCATGTTGAAAATCTTTGACTTTGATGTATATGCTTTGATTGATCCAGGTGCCACTCTTTCCTTTGTTACCCCTTTTGTTACTAAAAAGTTTCATGTTGTCCCTGAGTTGTTGCATGAGTCATATGAAGTGTCTATTCAAATTGGTGCTGCTATTGTTGCTAGGAAAGTTTATAGGAGTTGTCCTATTTGCATTTTGCATAAGTTTTTGCCTTGTGATCTTAGTGAATTAGACATGGTAGATTTTGATGTCATTCTTGGGATGGATTGATTGCATGCCTACTATGAGTCTATTGATTGTAGAACCCATAGGGTCAAGTTCCAATCCCCTAATGAACCCGTCCTTAAATTGGAAAGTCAGGATGTGGTAGTCAAGGATAGATTCATTTCATGCATTAAAGCCCATAAGTTGATTTCTAGGGGATGTTTGTATAATCTTGTGAGGGTTAAAGATATGGAGTCCAAAGTCCCTTCCATAGAGTCGGTTCTGGTTGTACATATGTTTCTTGATGTCTTCCTAAATGACCTTTCTGATGTCCCTCCCAAAAGAGAGATAGATTTTAGCATAGATCTCTTTCCCAATACTCAACCTGTCTCCATTCCCCCTTATCATATGGCCCTAGTAGAGTTGAAGGAGTTAAAGGAGCAATTGAAAGATTTGTTGGAGAAGAGATTTATTAGACCTAGTCAATCACCTTGGGGTGCTCGGTGTTGTTTGTGAAAAAGAAGGATGGGTCACTTAGAATGTGCATTGATTACCGGCAACTCAATAGGGTTACTACAAAGAATATTTATCCTCTTCTAAGGATTGATGACTTGTTTCACCAATTACAAGGGGCTAGCTTTTTCTCTGATATTGATCTTCAGTTCGGATATCATCAAGTAAGGGTGAGGGAATGTGATATTCCCTAGACGGCCTTCTAGACTAGATATAGGCATTATGAGTTTGTTGTGATATCATTTGGGTTGACTAATGCACCCATCATCTTCATGGATCTAATGAATAGGGTTTTCAAACCTTATCTTGATTTCTTAGTTGGGGTCTTCATTGATGATATTTTGATCTACTCACATAGTAGGGAGGAGCATATGGGTCATTTGAGGATTGTGTTGCAAAGGCTAAGGGAGGAGAGATTGTATGCTAAATATGACAAATGCGAATTTTGGTTGAAGGAGGTTGCGTTCTTGAGTCATGTGGTGTCGGGGGATGGTATAAAAGTTGATCTTGAGAAAACTGATGTAATTAGGAATTGGCCTAGACTATTGACCCCATCGGATATTAGGAGCTTCTTGGGTGTTGTGGGTTATTATAGAAGATTTGTGAATAAGTTCTCCTCCATTACTTCCCCTATGACCAAATTGACGCAAAAGAAGGTTAAGTTTGAGTGGACCAATGAATATGAGAGAAGCTTCCAAACATTGAAGGATAGGCTTGTGTCCACTCTTATATTGTCACTACCGATGGGCTTATGGATTTTGTTGTATATTGTGTTACATCTAGAGTTGGTTTGGGTTGTGTGCTTATGCAAAATGGTAAGATCATAGCTTATGCTTCTAGACATCTCAAAGTGCATGAAAGGAACTGCCCTACCCATGATCTAGAGTTAGCCATCGTGGTGTTTGCATTAAAGATTTGGTGTCATTACTTCTATGGGGTGCATGTTGATTTCTTCACCGATCATAGGAGCCTCCAAAATGTTTTACTCAAAAATATCACAATTTGAGACAAAGAAGGTGGCTAGAACTTCTCAAAGATTTTGACATGAGTGTGCATTATTATCCAGGTAAGGCAAATATGGTGGCGGATGCTTTGAGTAGGGTGTTTATGAGTACCCTAGCCCATGTTGATGGTGGTGATAGAGAAATAGCTAGAGAGGTGCATAGATTGGCTAGGTTGGGGGTTAGGTTGGTGGAAGTGGGTAATGGTATTTTTGTTGTTGATGGTTCCAAATCTTCCTTGGTTGATGAAGTTATAGCAAAATAAGATCTTGACTCTTCCTTGCTTGAACTGAAGGCGTTGGTGAAAGAGGGAAAAGTAGAAGTTTTCTCCCAAGGAGTAGATGGTGCCCATAGGTTGTGTGTGCCTTATGTTGATGGTTTGAGGGAGAAGATCCTTGATAAGGCTTATAATTCTTCTTATTCTATACACCCTAGTTCCACCAAAATGTATAGTGACTTGAGAGATGTGTATTGATGGGGAGGCATGAAGAGGGACATTGTCAAATTCATTTTCGGTTACCATACTTGTCTACAAAACAAAGCCGAACATCGAAGGAAGGGTGGCCTAACCTAAAACATAGAGATTCTCACTTGGAAGTGGGAGGTGCTTAATATGGATTTTGTGGTTGGGTTTCCCAAGACTAGGAAAGGTTTTGATTTTGTTTGCGTGGTAGTTGATAGGATGATGAAATCGGCTCACTTTCTACCAGCTAAGACCACATATGGGGCTAAAGAGTATGCAAGCTTGTACATCCATGAGTTAGTGAAGTTGCATGGGATTTCTTTGTCCATCATATCAGATCATGGTTCATAATTCACTTCACACTTTTGGAGGTCTTTTCAAAGGGGTATTGGTACAAGAGTTCACCTTAGTATGGCCTTCCACCCTCAAATGGATGGCCAAGCCGAAAGGACAATTCAAACCCTTGAAGATATGCTTAGGGCATGTATATTGGAGATGAGGGGTAGTTGAGATGACCAGCATCCTTTGATTGAATTCGCAAACAACAATAGCTATCACTCTAGCATCGGTTTGACTCCTTTTGACGTACTTTATGGGAGGCGATGTAGATCACCAGTCAGTTGGTTTGAGGTTGGAGAGGTGGCATTATTGGGAATGAATTTGGTTATGGACCTTATCTGGTTATGATTAGGGAAATGTTAAGGACAGCCCAAAATCGTCAAAAATCTTATGCCGATATAAGAAGAAGAAACCTTGAATTCAAAATGGATGATTGGGTTTATTTGAAGGTTTCTCTAATGAAAGGTGTGGTCCATTTTGGTAAAAGGGGAAATTGAGCCCAAGGTATGTTGGTCCTTATGAGATCTTGAAGAGGGTTGGCAAGATAGCTTATGAGTTGAAGTTGCCTATGAATTGAACTTGGTTCATATGGTGTTTCATGTCTCTATGTTGAGAAAATGTGTTAGCAATCCTAATGTTATTGTTCCTCTTAATGTTGTTGGTATTGTTCAGGATAACTTGACTTATGAGGAGGTTCCGATTCAGATCTTAGATAGGCAAGTGAAGAGGTTAAGGAACAAAGAGATAGCATCCGTTAAGGACTTTTGGAGGAACTAATAAAGCGAAAGTGCTACATGGGAGGCCAAAGTGGGCATGCAAAAGCGGTATCATTATATTTTCCGCTCCTCTCAAGCCTAAGGTGCTAGTTCTAACTCTCCTATGTGATTTCAAGTATTATGTTTCAGCCCCTATATCATTCATATACATTCATGTTTAAGTTGGCAAGTCATGATGATTTTACACTTAATTTTGAGATTTTGAAAATGGTGTTTAAAATGTAATGTTGCTTTTTAGTTATGGCTGATTTGTTTATGATCATTCCTACCTTGTACGTCTCTTTTACATTCGGAGATGAATGTTCCCAAGGGGCAGATATTGAAACGACCCCAAAAAGTAACCAAGAACGTGCCTCGGAATGCCCAAAAGTTTTCCATACATCTCAAAATCCATTTGCTATTTCGAAAATCCGATATCATATTCTTGTTCAAGGGTACAAATTAGAGAGGAGAGAGTCTAACCCCGATTTGAGAGTGAACGATTAGCAATTATGAAATTCCAAGAATGCAAATTCTAATGGGGTTTCCATGTTGCCTTCGCGATGCGCCCCAATTCCTTTTGGGACTATTTTTTTTAGTTCAGTCCAAGATTTCTATGTCTTAGGCCAAAGTGTTCCAAAATATATTCTTACCTATACTTAGCCAAATTTCACCCTCATACTAACCCAAACATTGCCCAATACTCACTCAAACACTTAGTCATATTTTCACTCCCTAAACTCTTATCCTAAGCTAAGGTTCTTCTTCAAGCTTCAAGTCTCCATCTGCAATCTTCACCAAGTTCATCTCTAAGCTAAGATATATGGGTTTCATTCATGGGTTCCTTTAAACCATGATACCAAAGCCTCTTTTTACTCAAATTGCATGATTTAAAGTGGATTTAAAAATGGGTCTTGATTATTATGAAATTAACTGCACACTATGTTAAAGCTATGTATAATTGTGACTGTTTTGCCATGTTTTGAGCTATAAATCTTGGATCTATTGTAAGATTTGATGAGGGGTTTTGATGTATATGTCTTGAGGGCGTTGCAAGATGTTGATTTATGGTTTTAAAATGGATTTCCTTGTATGATTTCATCTCTAAATTGCATAGTATTATACTACCATTTCAGATCCTCTAAGTGTTTGATAAAATGTCCAGATGTGGTTTCTTGAGGAGTTGAAGGTCCAAAGCATGAGATATGATATG
>JAOTQR010015611.1:0-17594 GCA_025774065.1 Solanum ossicruentum
TTAATTTAATGGAAGTGTCATCCACTAACACCTCGCCCTCTTCATCCTTGATGCACTTCACCTGGTCCAAGTCGCGATCTTTCCTTGAAGCTTTTAGATCTTGTGAATTTGGAGAAAATCATTTTTTGAATTTCTTGCTTTTTGGGAGAAGGAATGTTAGGGATCTTAGGAGTTACTATACATATAAGAATGTAATTAGGTTATAGAATAGACTTCAGAAAGTTATTTGAAGGTTAAGGTCAAAGTATCCTTCTGGAAATGTAGGAAGATCATCAAAATTAAAAAAATGACCTTTCATGAATCCTGTTATCTAATCAACAATTTGGAGGTCCTATCGCTGAACCATTAGCTGAACCGCCAAATGGGAGCTTTAGATTGCCTATTTTTGAAGGATTTAGGTACATTAGGAAAGTTCAATAGGCGATACGCCGAACTTATTTGGCAGGTCATCAAATTAACTCTCAGGAAGCCTAATTGCCTAGTCTGGACATGTTCTAGTAAAAAGGCCATAACTTTTTACTAGAAGACGAAATGAGACAAACTTGGTGGAGTTGGAAAGAAGACTCAAAGGCCTTTAATTTGATGAATTATGGATCACCTATCTTTATGTGTTGAGAGATATATATATTTGAAGTTGACCTTTATGTGAACTTGTGCGAAAACTTAGCCGACAGAAAAGTTTTGAACTTGACTTGATGTTTAAGGTTTCTTATGACTCTAAACCATATCTAATACACTTCAAATACTTATGAAAGGACCTCAACATATATCCGTAACTTAGAAGTCATTGAATCACCTAACTTTTATAAAATCTTACATCAAAACTCAATTTGTAAGAAAGCTTTCTATTCAACTTTGTGTTAAAAGATTCTTGTGACCTTAATTCATGTCCAAATCTATTATCACACTAAATAATTGTCACAACCCAAGCCTAGGTCCTAGTCATAATTTTTGGATGATGTTGTATCTAATCGGCATGAAAAAGATTAACGTTAATACCTTTTCCACTTATTTTTCTACCTTTACGTTGTTTTTGTTGCCTTGCTCCATTCTCCTGCTCTGTTTTTGTCTTCTTGCAAAAGAGACTATCTGTGAAGCCTCCTCCCTCTTCTTTGAGTTTTCCACTTGTTGAGTTGTTGGATTTCTAAGTAGGTTCTTGTCTTCCGTACCCTGCTGTGAGTCGCCTCTAAAGTTTGTTGGACAATTTCGATTGGTATGTCCAAGAACACCGCAGGTGGAGCAGAGTATATTGTATCCTTCCTATTTAAGTGGTTGTTTGCGATCGATGGTAGCCTTATTCAGATTGCTGACTTTATCTCTTTTGCTTCCGAGGCCACAAATTTGGGTGCCATCTTTCCACCGAAAATATAAGAATCCATTAATGAACCATGGACCCTGTTGTAGGCATTGTTTGGAGATTCTCTTCTTTGAAGAATTTAACTGCGTAATAGTCGTAACCCAGGTCTATAAGAACAGTTTCTTTAGATATAGATGGCTGATTTTTTTACCCGAATGTTTTATGACAATAGAAAATGTGCATGGCTTGTATATCCATGAATTTCTTCTTCTTCATCCATCATCATTATTTCTTATAATCATTGATAGAGTCAAATTTCCTCATGTATGTCACACATATACATGTATATACATTTGGAAAAATTTCATGCTCTTAAAAAATAAATCAAACAAAAGAAAATATATTGAAAACATTAGTACAGAAGCAGCTTTCCTATGGAATATATTTGTACTTAACAGACCACATATTTCATTCTCATTGACTCTTTTTAATTTTCAGATGAATAGAAGAAATGTGTGAATTTGACACTTCAAAACTTTGTAAGTTTTATGCCTAAGACTATTAACTTTTCTTGCAGATAGTATCAAATATAGTTGCTGCGGAAATAGATAGAGAAGATCGAATAAGTTACCTGCCAAGAAATGTTATAGATCGTATCTTTAAGCTTTTGCCTACTGAAGATGCAGCACGAACTAGTATTTTGTCCACTAGTTGGAGATACAATTGGGCGACGCTTCCAAATCTGGTGCTGGATCATCACTTCTGCAATAAATTAGCATCAATATCTCCACATGTCTTAGAACGCACAATTGACAACATCCTTTTAGGACATGTTGGAAACGTTGTGAAGTTTGATCTTGATATGTCAAGACTACAGTTGTTTGTATGTCCAGGTATTGATAGATGGGTACTTCATGCCACCACAAATAGAGTCAAGAAGCTAAAGCTTAACATGCCAATAACTCTTGCTTACAAAGTGCCTTGTTATATATTTGATCATCCAACCCTGACAAAGTTGAAACTCTTCAATTGTATCGCCAAACTCCCAAAATCTTTTCTTGGCTTTCAGAATCTTACAACACTTTGTATGGAAAACATAACCTTTGAGCCATCTGCAGACATTTGTGTTATTAATTGCCCCCTTCTTGTCAAACTGAGCTTGGCGGACTGTTATGGTATTCGACACCTCAAATTTGTTTCGCCTGGATTGAAGTTGTTGCGTTATTTTGAGGAAGAGTACTGTAATCTTGACCTAAGTTGCTTTATGAACTGCAAACAATTAAGATTTTTGAGTCTCAAGGTTGAAAATTTTTCAACTATTGATGAAAGATCAACTTTGGAAAAGCTTCTTCTTAGCTTGACTGCACTTGAGGACCTTATGTTGTGTTCATCTGCACTTGAGGTAAGAATCTGACATACATGAATTGTTTTACTTTCCATCTTATTGGGATTTGTTTCTTATAATCCTGTATTTGGTCCGAAGCTTTTGAGTGCAGGTGTACTTTCAAAAAGGCTCCCTTTTATGCTCGATTGCTTGTGTCGTCTATTTTTAGAAATAAACTTCATTCACACCGGCCAGACTGATTTATGCATTCGAGTTGTTGAAGAATTCTCCCAATTTGAGTAAACTTGAGATTTCGGTAAGAAATGATATATGTATGATCTGTTTCGTTTTTTCACTTAATTTGTATAACAACACACGAGGAGCTAAACTGATTTGACACCTTTAGGTCTATCGTTCCTTTGCTACTGTTGAACCAGCTCCGAAAAACATAGACACACCAACTTTCTTGGACCAACCGCTCAAAAAGCTCGAAGATGTTGCTGTGTATTATTTTGAGGGTTCAAAAACTCAAGTGTTTTTCATTAAGGAATTGCTTGCTCATACTCCATCTTTGGTGAGGATGATTATTGAACCATATGGTTCTATGGAAGATTCGAACATTGCCATAGAAATGATGCAGTTCCATAGAGCATCCCCCAAGGCAGAGCTAATCTGTTTGAAGAATGAAGATTAAAATTTTTAAGCCGTGGGTTGATTTGTGATTCAAGGCTGCAAAGGAAGGATGACTATATGTTTTCAATGAGATAAACTTTGTTGTTAAACATATGTTTTCAACTTTGTTTAACTTTGACAATGGCTATAACCACTTGTGAAATCGATCTTTCCTATCCTTTTCTCATTTTTATGACCTCGTTGAATAGTAATTAAAGCTTATTTTTTAAAATATCTATTTTTTTTTAAATCTAATACCATGTAATTTTACTCTGCAAGAACTTCTAATCATTCTTCCAAAACTCATCCGTTTGATCATAAATGATCTTCAACTATAAGCCCCAAAGATACTAAGAGAATTATCTTTGACTAATTAATACCCCACCACCATGGGCGTTAATGTATGAATGAGTTTTATGTGCTTAGGTTAAATTGACCTATCATATATTTACATATCTTTATATAATATAACTTCATTTAGTAATATAGAAAATAAAATACATTAATAATATAAATTTAATTGTATTGTTAGTGTACAACTCGATAAGTTAGATTCTTTGTAGACAAAGAATTCGTAGCATTCACTATATTTTGATACACTCTGGATACAATATATTAAATATTTTCATTATAAATGGCTTTACTAAATTTACTTATGTTATCATAAGATATTACTGGGGGCCAATTGATGTGCATTTATAGATTCATCTTACGGCTAAAATTTATTATTAGGTGTTTACTTAAATCATTGTACCTTATCATAATTAGTGATTTAATTATAGAAGCCAGTGTTTCAATTAATTTTGAAACAAATTCATCTAGTAAAATTTTTTGAAAAATACATGAATGTGAATTGTAACATTCATCTTATTTTAATTTTATATTATAGGGTTTTTTTGGAAGATACATGTTTTCTTTATTGAATTCATAAAGCTATATTAAATATAATTTCATTAAAAGTTTTCTCTTTCAAAACTTTTGTCTGTAAATAGAGTTTCTTTTTTGTTTGAAAAAAAATAAGCAATTAAAAACACTTTCCCTTGAAAACACTTAAGAGACATTATCGAAAGGTAAAATCATTGATTCAAGTATAGAAGAGCATTTGTTTGTGACTTAGTTGAATTCCGAAAATAGAGTTGTTATTTATTCATCTGTTTGCTCGTGGAGATTCCAACTATCTCCAAGAAACGTACTAACGTGCCTCTAAGCCAAGCAAGTTTTGATTTAGAATTCCTTGTACTATTACCATTCTTGTTCTAACAACTTGAAGATAGTTGTGGCATCCACATCAACATCAAATAACATTCCATCTTTACCTTATTCTAATTTTGAAATATTTGATGGCAAAAACTTTCCTAGATGGCGTGAAAAGATGTTATTCTTTTGAAGTTGGCTTATATTCTTAAGAAACCTTGTCATAGAAATGATGCAGTTCCATAACTGTTTGCCTATTTTGTTTCTCCTTGAATTCCATGATTTTCATGTACTACTGTAACAATGTTACAATATATAAAGATTGGAGTGGATTCCTTTATTCAATAATTAAACCACTATTACAAGTTATGAAGCTTTAGGGGAGAAATAAAAATGATTGTAGTAACATAAAGAAAGAAGATGAGGAAGCCTAGGGCAGAAGAAGGGAGAAAGAGTAAGACAATTGCTAGCTAATAATTCACTGTCTGCTGATTCTTAGCATCTTCTTTGCTATATGTAATTATTTTGTTTCCTTCTAGACTATTCACATACTGGATCTTTCCTTCTAGACAAACCTGTCAATCTTGTATTAGGGTTTTTGGTTCGTTTACTCCTTCTCAGCATGGTCTCAAGCCCAAGGACGTCTTCAATTGAATCTGGGCCCAACTCGTTATTAGAATTCATAACAACTGCCTTGATGTACCATAATTCCTTGAGAAACCAATGAATGCAACTTGAGACTCTTTAATAGCTTTCAAGAATTCTTCTGGGATGGTTTGTTTCACGGGTCATATTGTAACAACCAGACAATCGAGTTCTATTTCTACTATACAATTGGCATTTTGTACTATACCAATTTGAACTTTTGCTTACTATGGGATAATAAACACAATAATTGGTTTGTATTTCTGATGAAACCATGACTTATGAAATGTATAGTATTAATATTTTTTTTAAGAAAGCATATTCATATTTATGTACTGTCTTTACCTATCACTTGAACATGTACTTTCGAAAGTAGGAGGGAACAATCTATACTTTAAGTTAGAGGATAGTTGGGACATTATTTCTAATCAAATTCAATTATTTTATTAGTCATGATGTTAGAAATAACAAAAAATACTCTTAATGAGAAGTGTTATTAGTTGTTTGGCAAATTTATGTAGGATTATTTTGTTATCTGTATTTCTTTTAAATCAAATAAAATTCGACAGATTTAAACAAATTATTCCATATTTGAACTGAAATGTCATGCACATATTCAGTCGTATAGAATCTCCAAAAGATAGTTCAATCATAAATGTATTTTACTACCAAAAGAACTTCGATAAAAACTTGTATGAGATTAATATTTCATAAAAAAAAAATCTTGACAAATTAGTGTACGACAATACAAATTTGGAAACAAGTATTTAACCAAATGTTCATAGAGGAAATTAGTGTGATAATTTACCACCGCGCGAAGCGTGGGCCATTTATCTAGTTAAATAGTATATGAGAATTAAAGGCCATTACTGCCCATTAAGCTCCCCAAAACAGCATCCCTTCGGCCCATTAACCGTTACTCATCAGTAAAAGTAGTTGTAATATTAGATTAGTTCATTTTGGTACATGACATTGAAAATTATTTTTAATTGAAAATCATTTTTATTTGAAAGAAAAAAAGCAAAAATATTATGTTTGTGTGTCGGGGGTGGGGGGTTGCATATTGGAAAGAGAAAATTTTCAATAAAATTAATAGTATACTATTATTTATCACGAGTTTCATACCTCAAATATCTATCTTCATACTTCAAATGTATGTTGTTCTATTTATCTATCTAAATTATAATTTTTTTCATGATTTTCATATTTTAACTATCAGTTGTTCTATTTAATTACCTACCTAGAGTATTATCTTTCTGTGAAATTCATACGTCAACTATCCATTGTTCTATTCACCTATATAAACTATTACTTTTTGTGATTTTCATACATCAGTTATCTATTGTTCTATTTAACTGATAACAATCAAACTGAAAAAATATATATTATATTTGATTTGATTTAATTCCATAATTTAAAAATTAATCAATCAAATTTAATTTTAGTTTTGATCAATAATCGATTCATCTTCTCAGAAGGGAACAATATGTTAGAACATATTCCTTTTTCAAGATTAATTAGGATAAAGCGACAGAGAGCAGGTATATACCAATAATCATGGCCTTGAGGAAACTGTGATCTTTGTTTCTTATTGGAGGAGCAATGCCCTCTTCATATCTGCTCCTACCCAGCCCAATGTGAAGCTCATCTTCATACAATAAACAAACTCCAAATGCCTTCTTTGCTCCGCGCCCATAGTCATTTGGCATTTTCCCATTTGCCGTAGATGCATCCCATAGGTGTACCAGAAAAAATGAATACCAAATCCTGAATGTTTAATTAAGGAAAACTTCTGTGTCATCCACGATGTCCCATCACATAACGGAATCAAGTGAGCTGTGATATCATCCGATAATAAAGAACTTATCCAATACATACCAATTCGCAGGCAAATTGACTGTATCCATTCCCTGATATTGGAACCAACTTGGGATATTCCACAACCAACTCGTAAACACTTTTAGTGACGAGGAATCTGAAGCATAGATGTCATGCTACAATGATGACATTCCGAAACACCAAATTACATATCGAATCATTACTCCATTCTGCATTTATTGTATTTAATTGTTGGGGAAATTCCGGCAGGTGTGTAAGCCTTTTGCAATCTAATATGTCCAAGGATTGAAGATCACCAAGTTGGGCTATGCTTCGAGGCAAATGCTCAAAACTATTTCCAATGAGATACAACACTTTCAAAGAGGATAAGCATCCAATGTCCTCCGAAATTCCTCCGTCTATTGAACTACAGTAACTCAAATTCAAAGTATCCAAGTTTGGCATCCCTGTAAAACATGGCAACTCTTCAGCTTATTGCAATGTGATAAGTCCAAGGATTGAAGAGAACCAAGTTGGGCTATGCTTCGAGGCAAATGCTCAAACTTATTGCCACTAAGATACAACTTTTTTAAAGCGGATAAGGATCCAATATCTTCCGGAAGTCCTCCGTCTGTTAAGTTGCAGTAACTGAGATTCAATCCTTCCAATGAGTGTAACCCTTCATTCACCTGAGGGAACACAAAGAACACTCTATCTTTTGTTTCTTCTTTTGCAAAAGTCAATAATATAAACTTGTTCAAGTGGATGATGGAAGATGGAGGTCGTGAAATTAGAGTCCATGAGGCATCAAGCTCCTCCAATTTTTCTAAATCCCCTATCCTTTCTGCAAGGCTTTAAAGTTTTCAGCACCTTGACACATGTAGCTTCACCAAATATTTCAACTTACAAATTTTGCGTGGAAGAGATACAAGATTCATGCCACGCAAATCTAGCTCTGTAAGATGAGCCCATTGGGGAAGAATGATAGATGATGGCAGTTCCCTTATCCCAGATAATGAAAACTTAATCACCAACTTCAGATTTATTATTCCGAGGATTTTTGGTAGTTTCTCTAAACTAGAGCAGTATTCTAGATTCAGAGATTCCACATTAATATATGGAAAACTTCTTAAGGATTTTACGATCATACAAATTTACCTCAATGAGTTTTCTGGAACATCTCAAGGAATGGTGAACCTCTTCAAGACTTCTACATTCCCTTAGATTCAGATACTCCAAATTTGGCATCCCCTTGAAATCTGGTGTTCTCTTTAGGCTTTTGGAGTAACTTAGATCTAGCCTCCGTAGAGACGGCAATTACTGCTATTCAAAACACAGAAAGAATGAGAAAAATGAGTGAAGTAGTAAATGACATTTTTAGATTATGATTCAATGTGTGAAACTAGAAATTATTTATTTTACATCATACAGAAATTACATGCTCAGATACTCGATAAAAGAGTTTTTTTATTTTTGGTAAATCGATAAAAAAAGTTTTATTATAAATGAAAGGTCTAAAAAGGATTATATGGTGAACATTTATTTTTTCTTTTAATTTCGGGATCAAATTTATAGCAAAAAAAAAAAAAAAACTTGGCTAGACAACAATGTATGAATAGAAAATTTGTGCCAAAATAATAGAGTTCCAACAACATATTTCATTTTGTTTCTTTTTTCAATTCGATGATTTTAAGTGTGTTTTTTCTCTCTCTATTGTATTTTGGCGAAATATGTATATGAAGCTCCCTTTGGTTTTAGTGAAATAAATTTTTTTAGCCCATGTTATGGAGTTTAGTTCTGCATTTAATAAAACGGGTTCTAGAGACAAAAGAGCAACAACATTATAAAACAATACAAAACGGCAATTAAAATTTTTTTGATACCAAAAGGGCAAAGGTGCAGGGCCGTGTGCCTTACCCTTGCTCCATCAACGACGTCAACAGGCCGCGCCTTGAGCCTTGCTGCCTTTCCTTTTTTTTTTTTCCATTGTTCTCCTTTTAATTATTTTTAATCATTCACATTCCTTGTTCTTTTTCTCATTTTTTTTAGTATTCACATCATTGTTTTTATTATTCACATTTTATTGCCAATTTGCCCATTGTGCTTGTAGGTCTTCACTTTGATAAATATGGTTAATTGTGGGACCCATTTGGTTCCATATGATTAGTGCTGACTAAATTAGTTTTCATATTTCGCTATTTTAGGCTAATTTAATTAAAATTGAATTATAGTATATCTCGTATAGATTTTGAACATTTAAATTTTATTTTTAAAATATCAAATTAATGACAGCTGATCAATAGCCTTAAGATTAAGGCTTTCTAGTAGCTGAAGAAGAAAATTGTTGCGCAGAGCTGCTGTCCACGTCGGAGAACGGGAAAAAGGAAAATATATCGAGATCCTAGGTCACGAGTAAGGAAAAAAACAAAGTAGTAGAAGAAGGTAATTTTGAAAATTGATTTATAGATTTGATTTGTTTATCCCAAGCCCTAGAAATTGGGGGTAGAAAGTTAAAAAACTTCCATGGGTTAGAAGAAATAGAGGAGAATTTGAAATTTAGAGAAAAACTAAGTTAATCCTTGAATTCTCTTTGAATTGGCTGAATTAATGATATAAATTGGTGTGAAAGTTGTGTAAATCATATCAAAACTCAAGTAAGGACTGTTTGAGTGGCAATCCAGGAGCCGGGGTTGGGTATTTTTTTTAAAAGGATTTTAATTATCAGAGACATTGCTTTGCTCTAATTTGGAGCCGATTAGTTGATTCTAGTAAAATTTTGGATGAGAATTGTATAAAAAATTATAAAAGTATATTAAAACGGATGGATTAAGAACAAGTTGAATTACTCAACCGTTTGGGTATACATAAGTATACTATCAAACGGATAGAAAATAGAAAATACTAAAAGGGATTGGGAATTTTTAAAGTTAGTATGAACTTAGCTTGAACAAAGAAAGTAACATGAGATTTATTATCTGAATATAGATTGACCGAAGGAAGTCTTACAGATTGCTTGAAGAGACAAGTTTGGTACTTCTACACGAGTACTATGAGTAGTAATCTTAACCTCAATTTGTTTTTTTATAAGTTTCATGATTTTTACATGATTTATAAAGTGAATTGTTACCGAATGATTTGAATTTGCATATGGAACAAGTCCTTTTACTTGATATGATACCGAAATAGTTATTTGTATTTCATAAGATAAGTATATTGAAATTGAGATGATTATTGCTATTGAAAGGATTTGACGTTTACTTGATATGTAAGTACTTTTACATGTGTTTTTCATTAAGTTTGGACATGATATGATTACAAGATTTACATGCTTTATACTGCTTTTGAAAAACTTACATGGTTTATAAAGAAAAATTTTAATGGGAGTAAACCTTGATGAATCCCGTAGCTAATGAGGGGTTCGTTAGACCTGGTGCACCTTGTATTACCGATTACAGATAGAGCCCTTGCTAGTGGGAAGGTAGAACTAGCATATTGTTACCGATATCCCTCGAGGAGGTATTTACTAATATGAAAGTTACAAGTTATCATCTATTCTTTTAAGAAGATAGACATACCACCGATTACATGATTCATTCTTGGAAACCTCTCGAATATACGTATATGATTTGATATGAAAGTGTTTTACCGAGTTTACTTCTGAATAGCCACTACTAAAAAACTGCGAAAAAGCGATGGACTGCATCTTTTTATGGCAAAAAGCGACACAGATGGTTCTATTACTTTTTTCCTCATCGCTTTTTTAAAAGCAATGGACGAGCAATAGAAAGCGTAGCCAAAGAGGATGCAGTCCGTCGCACAAAAAAATAAAAAAATACAAAAAGCGACGGCAACCGTTATTTTTTTATTTTTTATTTTTTAAATTTATTTTGCAACGGACTGCGTCACAAGTTTAAAAAAATTAATATTTTAAAACTAAGTAAAAATTAAAAAAAATGGGCTAGGCGACGCAATCCGTCGCTTTTCTACAATTGTTTTGACAGCAGAACCCTATAATTTCTACTGCCCAACTGCATTAAAATTCAATATACAAAATCTTCCAAAACTGGTTCAACATACCAGTATAACAAAATCAACAGCAACTAAATCATTCAAAAGACGTCTTAATAAATATAATTAAACATAAAGAACATATAAATTCATAACTTACAAAGTTTTAAATAGTGTCAAAGTTCAACAAAAATTCTAAATTTTCTAAAACTAAAATAGAAGGGAACTAAGGGCTACTTTCAACAAAATCATTCGTACTCTGGTCGAAATCATCATGGGGTGAGGACCATCGTCGGGCTAGGTTGAACACTTGTTGCTTGAGTTCGGCATATTCGTGGGCCCTTCATGCTTCAAATTCTGCCAATGCACATGTAACTTCTTCAACTTTTTGACTTATGACAGCCTTCTGAGTCCCGTCAATAGCCTCAACTTGACGTGACAATCCAATGCCTTGTAAACTGGATTGGAGTCGTCGTATATTATTTTGGGAACCCATTCCATAAATACGACCTGTATTGCTCCCACCTGCAACCTTTTCCATACAAATTTGATTGGACAACTCAGGGGTTAGCTAGACCGAATCTCCAAGCTCTTGTATATATCGCTCATAGTCATGCTACATATGAAAAATAATAATTAGACTCAATGTGTCTATTAAAGAAAAAGTTAGAATTTAAATAAATTATACTTAAAGTTATGTTAAATAACTTACATAGGCTTATTCGGCCCTTTCTTCCACCCACTAATCCGAGTCATTCTTCTTTTTCTTCATATAATACCTCCTAAAAATTTCATCATGTAAAAGAGGCCACCCCAGTTCCTTTCTTATAATTTAAAATATATTTAATAAAAACATATTTTGTATAAATTAAATACTTTAATTAAGAATAATATATTAGTTTAAACCTAAAATTTTAAAAATGTT
Source organism: Solanum ossicruentum (assembly GCA_025774065.1). Lineage (NCBI taxonomy): Eukaryota > Viridiplantae > Streptophyta > Magnoliopsida > Solanales > Solanaceae > Solanum > Solanum ossicruentum. Next base: position 11,884 of record JAOTQR010015611.1, read on the forward strand.
ACCAGCTCCCTCGTAACAGTACTAACACTCTTTGCACCTTCGACGGGCAATGAGCCACCCTTTAGGCTTCCTCTAGCCTTTTTAGCTTGCTCGGCCATAGCCTTAAATTTATTCGTATCCCAATATCGGAGCAAATCTTTATATACATGCGGAATTATCCAAGAACCTTTTTCTCCATCATCCCTTGCTTTCTTCAGCTAGTTAGATAGTCGGGTGCTCGTTTTTTTTCTCAAATATGCTGGCAATGAAGGTGTTGTGCTTGGGATGCCAAGTATATAAAGTCTAGCAAGAAAACAAAAGTGTTAATAAATCCTAGTTAAGTAAGTAATACTCAAAATATTATGTAATATTATATATACCTTGAATTCATTAAACATCATTTGACGAATATTGTTTGGAATCTGCCCGCAAGAGGCGTATGTCTCCAAATATAACCTCCTAATACTCTCCTTAAGAGCATCCGAGCCGGTTTCGAAGGATACCACCTACAAGACACATAATAAAATGATATTAGTTCATCTATACTTTGTTAAGGTAGAAAAAATAAATAAATTAAAATAAAAACTTACAATGCTCCATCAGGCTCAATCATGACTCTCCCACGTCTGTCCCTCTGTCCAGGAGCTAAGTCAGGCATAACATATGCAGGCTCAAATGCAAGAGTAAAAGAAGGTGTGGATCATGATGGAACATATGTGTGATGCCGAGTCAGTATTGTAGGATGACGAGTTGGTAGTGTAGCGATATTATCATTACTGGAATAATCTCTAAGTCTCAGATTAGATAGGTGGGGAGACTAAGAAGTAGGAGATAAAGTAGTCGAAGGTATGGATCGACGAAGTACTAGTGGCATTATAGTTCGAGGAGCGATCTGATTATACAATGGGAATCTCGTCTACGCAGAAGAAGATGTGCCCCGTGGTCGACATAGCTAACTCTGGAAAGCTAGAGGATCCACAGTCCTAGAAGACACAATATGACTAGTGCCTGGGGCACCGTGAACATCAGGTGTCGAAGAAATAAAGCTTGGGATATCCACAGAATCAATCGGCTATCTCTTATGCTTCTTCTTTTTCGTCCTACCAGAAGAAATAATCCCAAGATGATCCCGAGATCTATCACCATTACTCGATGACATCTTAATGTAAAATAACACAAGTACAATATATAAGAAAAAATTAAATGAAATAATTTTTGTATTAGCAAGATAAATCAAGTTATGTGATAGTTATAATCCATCAGTCTATTCCTCCTCGCTTGTTTCATTATTTACTTCAGCCTCCTATTCAGATTCATCATTTGCTTCATATTCATCATCCTCCCATTCCTCCTCGTGAAATAATTCATCATCTTCCTCCTCCGATGATTCATTATCTTCACCTACTTCTTCTTCAAAGTTTGACGCTATAATTCATCATCAGATACCTTTTCCAGTATGTGTTGAGGATGTTCTAGTATGGTCTCCAACTCAACATCAACTTGTTGTTGAACAAGTGCAAGATCATTTTGGTATGACACATCTTCAACATTCTCAATTTCAATTCCTCCTACTGACTTTGTCTTAATGACAACCCACCAATCAGCCTTATCTCGACGTAACGAATATGGAGCATAGTAGACCTGCTTAGCATTTTGGGCAATGATAAAAGGATCATAGTTTCCACATTATTTGGTGTGCTTAACTTCAATTATATTATGTTGTTGGTCTTGCCTTATGACCCTATGTGATGGGTCAATCACTTATACCGAAATAATACTATCTTTTTTTTGGCCAACCTGAATATCGAAGTTCAATAATCTCCTGAATGACACCATAATATTCAATAGTTAGGCCAATACCATCGACATCACCTTAAACGAATACACCACTATTGTTGGTTTTCTTATATGCAGAAACTTCCTCGGTTTGAAACTTAAAGCCATTCAACAATATTTATTCATTGGCTGAATTTGAGATTCAGGCCCGAGTGCGATTTCTCTCACTAATGATGAATGCTGATGAGTTGAGTATTCATGAAAAATCTACAAATTATTTCTCAAATAATATAATTTAGTCTTAAATAAATACATCATTCATACTAATTCATTATGATTAGGCTTTCAAACTTACATATTCCTTTAACCATTTGGCAAACCTCATGTATGTGGCTTTATTGCCCCAGGTGTTTACTAACAATCTGATATTGATATGTATATTTTTGTTAGTTAGTAAGTACTAATTATTATGTAATTTGACAATATAATTTACTTAACACTTAATCAAGATATGGATGAATTTCTGAACATAAGCAGAATATGGTTTATAGCCGATTGTCTTTCCTAGGTCGTAAAGCCTCTTTTTCCACGCCTTTTAGATCCTCGGCCACTTTGATTAAAAATTGAAATGGGGGAAACATCGGATCACTCTCACCTTCATCATTCCGATTTGGCCTATTTTGCCTGAATGGCAATTCATCCTCAAAGTAATAAGAGTAAAAGTCACTAGTTTCTCTTCCGCGATAATCTTGAACAATTAATCCTTTGATTCGTCCCTTTGTTTAATTATCCTTTTGCAAATTCCAATTTTTTTGTACATACAAATTCAAATGTGTTAATCATAAAATTTAATGTTAGTTTATATATTCATTGTATTAATTAGTCATAAAAAATATTACCTTTCAAATTGATACATCCACCTTGTTTGAACAGGACCTCCAAGGCGAGCTTCATGTACAAGATGAATCGGAAGATGCTCCATCACATCAAAGAAGTCAAATGAAAAAAATTTCTCCAACATTGTAGTAATAACAAGAATGTTTTCCTCCATCCTGTCTAAACTACTTTCAAGCAATGTTCCAGAACATAAATCTCTAAAGAAAAGACTTATCTCTGCGACTGGCTTCCATATCCTCTCAAGCAAGTGGCTAAATGCGATAGGAAGCAAAGTTTTCATGAGTACATGACAATCATGACTTTTCATACCTATCAACTTTCCTTCATTCAAGTCTGCTCGCTTGTCCAAATTTGAAGCATATCCCTCTGGAATCGTCAAAATTTTAACCTACTCACATATTTCACGTTTCTCGTCCAAGGTGAATGAAAAACTGGATTTAGGCTTAAGAATTCTACCATTTGGTAGTTCATGCAGCCACAATTCTTTAAGTCCATTCTAGCTCTTGGGTTGTCATTTTTCTTTCCTTTAATATCCATCACTATGTTGAATAGGTTGTCAAAATAATTTTTCTCAATATGCATCACATCAAGATTATGCCTTAGGAGATTATCCTTCCAATATGGCAACTCCCAGAATATGCTTTGTTTGACCCAATTATGTTCAACACCGTATCCAGGAAGTCTATCAGGTAGAGTAACCCAAACTTTAGGAAGTTAAGAAACTCTTTCACTAATTTGATGCCATGTCCTTGATAGGTGTGGAGGATCCATTTCAACCTTTTTTTTCTGAATGCATTCTTTATCTTTCTAAACTCGTGGATCATTGACAAGAATTGACGATGACAATCAAATAATGAATTTTTTGTGCCATGCTTTAGGATGAAAGCCTTATTATATTCCATGCAATGAGGACAGGCAAGCTTTCCTGCGGTCACCCAACCAGATAACATACCATATGTAGGAAAATCATTAACAGTCCATATTAAACAAGCACATATAATAAAATTCTGTTTAGTTGATATGTCATAAGTCAGTACACCTTCAAGCCATAACTACTTAAGCTCATCTATCAATGGTTATTAAAAGATATCAATCGTATTTTTTGGGTTACGAGGATATGGAATAACACAACTTAAAAATATGAATGAAATTGTCGTGCTCATTTTAGGAGGAAGATTATATGGAGTGAGAAAATACAGGCCAAAAAGAATAAGGCATGGCAGAATTTGAGAATGGTGTGAAACCATCTACACACAACCCCAATCTGACATTCCTAAGATCTTTAGCAAAGTCAGGATATATATTATCAAAATACTTTCATGCTTCTCTGTTAGATGGGTGAGATAACACACCCGGTGGCCTTTTATATTGATGGTATCATGTCATATGTGGCGCAGACCCTATCAATGCATACAACCTCTTTAATCTAGGAATAATAGGTAAATAATGCATTGCCTTAATTGGAACTATCTTTTCTGTCGGGGTCCTCTGATAACGAGCATGACTGCAAAACTTATAGTTTTCCAAGTCACTGTCATTGTTGTAGTACAACATGTAGCCATTAACACAATAATCAATTTTATCATGTGACAATCCTAACTTGGAAACCAGTTTCTTTGCCTGATAGACATCCTGGGTATGTCATAGTCAGGATTAACCAACTCAGACATAAGATCCACCATTGATTCCATAGCCCCATTAGAAACATTATAATCTGATTTAATGTTCATTAATCTAACGGCAACAGAAAAAGGAGAATGTCGACTCCCCTCACATAATGGTCAACTAGCCACTTCTAATTCTTCATAGAAGCATCTTGCTTCTTCATTAGGAGCTTCATTAAATACTGTTCAGCCTCCACCCCCTCTTGAATTCCAAAAGCATCATTAATCATTTGATGAACTCCATCATGCCCAAATGTATCATGTTGAAAATTATCCTGTTCAAATCTAATTTGACCTTGTGCTACAATCATATTATATTCATGCATGGGTATCGAATTGTAAAATAGACCATTCACTCCATCTACTTCTCCATGATCCACCCGTATAAAATATCTAGTCTTTAACCCATTACGATACAAATGCACCATAACTTCATCTAGCCTAAAAAATTTCAAGCACTTATATGAACTGCAAGGACACCTAACCATTTGATTTCTCTTAAAAAGATCAAATGTCATTGCATGATTAATGAAACTTCTAACACCATCAGAAAATGTAGATTTCAACTCACCATCATTTTCATAATACATGTCAGATATCCACAAATAGTGATCTATATACAAAATATTCACAACCTTAATTAATTAATTCCAACAACAATCACGATATCATACAAAAAAAAGATAGGTGTCAATACTAGATGACTCAAATCGATTTTGCAAGAAAATCAATTTTTTCATCAATAGGATCAACTAGCGTTGTCACTTATACCAAACAAACTCATTATTACAATCCAAAAATAAGATAAGTGTCAACACTAGATGGACACAAATTGATTTTGCATGAAAATCAATTTTGTTCATCAATAGGATCAACTAGCGTTGTCACTTATACCAAACAAACTCATTATAACAATCCAAAAATAAGAAAACTGTCAACACTAGATGGACACAAATTGATTTTGCTTGAATATCAATTTTGTCATCAATAGGATCAACTAGTGTTGTCACTTATGCCAAACAAACTCAATATGACCAAAAAATAAAATTAGATAAGTGTCAACACTAGATGGACACAAATCAATTTTGCAAGAAAATGAATTTTGTCATCAATAGGATCAACTAATGTTGTCGCTTATGCCAAACAAACTCATTATCACTATAGCAATACTCTAAAAAACTATTCAAACATTTATATATGTACATTAATTAAAATTTTCGTCGAAAAATACCTCGACTTTTAATTTTTAATTATGCTCGGATAGGAGGGGTAGGTGGTACTTCGATTGGTGGCATCAGCGAATATTGAGAACCTAAAGTTTCAAGTACAATTAAAGCACATTATATACAAGTTCAAAGTTAACAAATAAAGTTCAACTTCTAATTAAAATAGTTT
>JAOTQR010015622.1:0-17592 GCA_025774065.1 Solanum ossicruentum
AGTGGTGATATCGGTGATGATGTGACACATCATATTGGGGCAGCATGGTCTAAATGGAGGCTTTCCTCTGGAATATTATGTGACAAGAAGATACCACCTAAACTCAAAGGTAAGTTCTACAGAGTGGTGGTTAGACCATCGTTGTTATATGGGATGGAGTGTTGGCCAATTAAAAATTACACATGTTCAGAAGATGCATATAGAGATGAGGATGCTGGGATGGATGTGTGGTCACACCAAGAATGACAAGGTTAGAAATGAGACCATTCAGGAGAAACTAGAGGTGGCCGCGGTGGCCGAAAAGATGATGAAAGCGAGACTGCAATGGTTCAGAAATGTGCAGAGAAAGAGTATCGATGCTCCTGTTGGGAGGTGCGATAGGTTGATTTTGGGAGCTACACAGAGGGGTAGAGGTACACCGAAGAAGTAATGGGGGAGGTGATCAGACATTACACGGTGGAACTTGATCTCATTGAGGACATGACCTTAGATAGAAAGACATGGAGGTCGTGAATTAGGTTAACAGTCTAAATTATTATTTTTATTATTATTATTATTATTATTATTATTATTATTATCATTATTATTTATGTGTTCTCATTATCTACCATATATGTGTTAGTTTTATCATATTTACATACTGTTGTGTGCTATTCATTATTAGTCGCTCCTTTTGTTCCTTCCCCTCTCCTTCCCTTTCCTTTTAGTCATATCTAGTTCTTTTTGCTTATGGGTTTTGAGATGAGGGTTCCCAGGAAACAACCTTTCTACTTCTATGAGGTAGTGGTAAGGTCTGCATACGTTCTACCCTCCCCAGACCCCACTTGTGGGATTTCACTGGGTATATTGTTGTTGTTGTTTTTGTACATATACCTACCATGTTTGACTAAATTTACATGATGATATTTCTATGTGAATAAATGATTATTGCACGAATTACAAGACAAGCATGTTATGATATTTATGGACACCCAAGCATGTATTAAACTCATGAAAAGCTTATATGATTTCCAAGTTTAATGTTGATCCCCTAATCTATATTTCAGCCTCTTGTGAATAAATAATATCTACAAGTAAGGGAAAGCATGAAATTATTTTACCCTCATGTACTAAATCTCACTAAAAAGGGAAAGCATATTATAATATCTACCCTCATGTGTAATGTGATGCCTACTAGAAGGGGCAAGTCTATGCATTATTTTTGCCCTCTAGTATAAGGTATAAGCCATGTGTAGAGGCAAGTATCTGAATGAGCGACGCATGCCATGTTATCATGTTCATACAAGTTATGCAAGTTATGATTACTTCAAGTATTCCATAGAACTAGACTCAGTACTAAAATGAGGCTTAAGGTGGGGTTTCAATCCAAGAGGCCATTATATAAAGTCTTGGCCTCTTAACTATTGTCACCATAGGTTTATATTATTTCTCTAAATGAACTTTTGCTAGTGGATTCATCTAGGCAAGTTCTCCACTTTATGGGGTCCAGTTTGGTTTACCTTGGCAAGTAGACCACTCCTTTATTTAGTGTGGAATGAACATCGAGATTACAACTAGTAGAGGCTTAGTCTTATATGCCGGTTACAATCTCCTCCCACATATGTATGATATAGTATACAAGTTTAACTATCTTCATGCATGTTTTCACTTAAGCATTTATTATGCATGTCATATTGATCTTTTATGTCTATTGATTATAATTACGCATCTTGATTATTATGGCTTTGTTCCTTGTTGCATTGCACACCGCATACTTAGTACACTTCAAGTACTAACTCATACTTTATGCCTATATGATCTAACCATGTAAGGACTGGAACTCCGATTCATCCTTTTCTTCAGGGCTAAATGGATTGTTCAAATATCACTATTGGTGAGTCCTCCACTCCAGGGATAACATCCTTTTACTTTCATGCTTTTATTTGAACTATCTAGTTTTGGATACTATCTTTGAGGGTGATCATAGAAGATGTCATGGCCCCCGCTCCATTCGTATTTAGAGGTGTTGTTGGATACATGAATTGTATGTTAAAATCTTGAATCTTATTATGTCTATATAGTTTGGGAGTTTTCCCTCAGTCCTTTATTCCTTCTTTGTGGTGAATGTTTTCTATGTTGACAAGGTGGAAGTCCTAAGTACCTAAATGCCCCCCATAGCATGAGTCGCACTTATCCATTCCTTAGACTTATTTTCTGTGTGATTCATGTTTATCCTCTTCCTACAACATCCCCATAGCATAAGTACTATCACGACCCAAGCGTAGAGCCTAGACGTGACAGGGTGAATGGGGAACCCGAAGGAAACCCAAACAAGCCTCTTAGCATACCATTCATACATCCTTGAATGCAAAAGAAAATAAACATCAACAAGTGATATAATTAAAAAAGGGAAGACGGAACTAAGGGAAGTCTTTCATAAACATAGAAACAAAAGAAGAATCAAGCTCAAAAGCACATACAAACTTAGTATCCAACAACACCTCTACTTTAGAATGGAGCGGAGGCCAAGATATTCCCCAGGCTCACCCTCATAATAACAAGTATTCAACATAAGGAATAAGTCTCAACATAGAATGAAATAAGTAGATATTTTCCTTAGAATTGAGGAATAACCAAATTTTTCCTCAAGGAACCGAACCAGCCACGGGGATGAGGATGATCAAAAGGAGCTCCCATTCCTACATGATGAATCATATAGGCATAGAGTATGTGTTATTACGTTTGAATTGACTAAGTATGTCGGGTGCAATGCAACAAAGACATAAGCGAATATATTCAAAATGCATAATCATAATCAATGAATATATAATCTCAACATGACATGCATGATCAATGCTTGTCATAGAACATTCTTGTAAAATACTTAACTTGCATAATATATCATATATATATGGGAAGAGATCTCAATCGACACAGACGAAGCAGCTATAACTTGGAATCTAAGGCATGATACCCCCTCGGTATAGTTGACCAGGCATGATATCCCCCCTTCATACCAAACATGATAACATGAACTAGATGGATCCACCAGAAAAGCAAGAAAATATAAAAATCCTTGGGTGGCGCATAGTTTAGCAACTAAAGATTTTATAAAAGGAACCCTTGAGTCGAGCCCCCATCTTAAGCCTTAATCAGTGCTATGTCTAATTCCAAGAAATACTTGAAATAGTCATAACTTTAATAATAACATAAATACTTGTAAGAAACATGATAACATGACATGAGTAGCTCTTTGACATGTTGGACCTCTACTAGAGAGCCTAACTTGAACATGAGAGTAATAATAATCATACATGATCCCTTGCCTTGACATGAATGGCTCACAAGAGGTAAAAATCTTGAAATAAGGCTCTACTTGATACGTATAAAATGATGGGTACTTTTCATGAATCCAATAAATGCTTGAAAGCCCTTAACCATCATGAAGTCACTTGAGTTGTAAATCATGTATACAACTTGAGAATTCTTATCATGTAATTTCATCAAACACATGGTGGATTTATGATACTTGTTCAAAATTATGCAACTCAATATTATAAGAAGGACAGTGAAATCAAATAAAAATCAACTCACCAATATTGTAGTAAAACCCTCACTTAGAGTACCTTGAAATTCATCGGAAAGCTCATAATAGTTCATAGTTTCATAACTCGAATCATACATAGACTCAGTAGACAAAATCAATTCATAGAAAAGTCTTAAAATAGATGTTCATGTATAATCAATCAATTCCTGATAAAACCCTAATATAATTTAGATTCAAATTTCATAAAAAAAATAAACCCATAAATAGTGCAACTTGAAAACATCAAATTTTTATAAAAAGAGAAGGTTGGGCTCCATGGCAGAAAGGATCCATGGATGAAGATCTTCATACTTCAAACTTGGATTTTATTGTAATAAGCTTGAAGTAGACTTGAAGCCTGAGATGAGTTCTTGAGTTACAAAATTGAGCTTGAAATCCTTAAATTTGAGTGAGAAATGTGATGAAGTCTTCGAGAGGGTTATATGAGTTATAGATTTGAAATATGGCTAATTATGGTAGATTTCATGTTTAAATGATCATTAGGCTATTAGCCCAATGCCCTTGGAAAAAATAAGAAAACTGAGTAAACTTTTACACTGGTCCGCACCCTAGGCACTATGCGGACCAGACGCGGATCACAAATAACACTAGTTCGTGCCCTAGGTACATTGCGGCCTAGGCGTGGACTGACACTGGAAATTAAATAAATTAGTGAAAATTATTATTTCACTACGGGTCTTCTAAATTCTGGGTTATACCCATTTCTCGCTAAATTTTGTTCCCTAGTCAAGAATATTAAGTCAGATTTTTTAAATAATGCATGGATTTTGAGATACATAGAAATTACAATTATGGGGCATTTTGAAGAACACGAGGGGTGTTGTAATATCTCTTTCGTGGGATCATTCATCCCTGAATGTAAAGGAAACATGAGTAAGAGAAGTAATTATGAATCTTTCAGCCCGACATGAATACAACAAATTCACTTAAACATCGTTTTCAAAAAGTCTCAACATGAATATCAAAAATCACCATAAACTTGTTACCATGAACATGAATACATGCAAAGACATTAAGGCTGAAACTTAGGACTTGAAATCATAGATGGGATAAAATTTATTACCTTTTGCTTGAGTAGAGTGGAAGAAGTATGGATAGCGCTTTCTCATGTCATCCTCGACTTCCTATGTGACACTTTCAACTTGTAGATTCCTCCAAAGGACCTTGATAGATATTATATCCTTATTCATCAACCTTTTGCACTTGTCTATCTAATATCTCTATCAGGACCACCTCATAGGTCAAATCATCTCTATAAAATCCACAACATCTAAGGGCACTATAGCACTTCGGTCACCCACACACTTCCTCAACACGGACACATGGAAGACCGGATGAACCATATTCATCTCCATAGGAAACTCCAATTCATATGCAACTTTACCAACTCTCCTAAAAATTCTATAAGGTCCCACAAACCTTGGAATCAATTTACCTTTCTTGCTAAATTGGACCACACCCTTCATGGGTGAGACCTTCGAGTAAACCTAATCACTAACATTAAACTGAAGATCTCTTCTCCTCACATCAGAATAATACTTTTGTCTACTTTGAGTCATCTTCAATCTCTCGCTTATCAACCTCACCTTCTCCAAAGCTTCCATAACCAAATTCGAGCCTAACAAAGCCATCTCCCTCATGTCAAACCATCCAATCGGGGATCTACAAGGCCTACCATATAGAGCTTCAAAGGGAGCCATGCCAATACTAGAGTGGTAGCTATTGTTGTGAGAAAACTCAATAAGTGGAAGATGTTCATTGCAGCTGCCCTTAAACTCCAAAACATAAGCTCTAAGAATATCCTCAAGAGTTTGGATAGTCCTTTCAGCTTGACCATCCATTTGAGGATGAAAAGCCATGCTAAGCTTGACCTTGGTACCAAGGCCCTTTTGGAAGGATCTCAAAAAATGAGAAGTGAACTAAGCACCACGATCCGAAATAATAGACAAAGGCACCCTATGCAGGCTAACCATCTGATAAATATACAACTTGGCATAATCTTCAGCATCATAAGTTGTTTTAACTAGTAGGAAGTGAGCCAACTTTGTCATTCTATCAACAATAATCCAAATGGAATCAAAGTGTCACCTAGTCTTGGGCAAACCAATAACAAAATCCATGTTGATCTCTTCCCGCTTCCAAGTAGGAATTTCTATGTCTTGGGCTAGGCCACCCGGCCTTTGATGATCAATCTTTTTTTAATTGTGACACCCGGCTATGAACTTGGAAATATCTCTCTTCATACCACCCTACCAATAAATCTCCCTCAAATCTTTATACATCTTTGTGGAACTGGGGTGAACAGAATAGGATGAATTATGAGCCTCTTTTAAAATCAACTCCCTTAAGTCATCAACATTAGGCATACACTACCTACCTTGGTATTGAAGGGTACCATCTCCCCCTTGGGAGAAAACCTCCACTTTACCATTTTTCACCCAAGCCTTCAACTCTAGCAAGGTGGGGTCAAGGTCTTGTTTTAACTTGACTTGGTCAATCAAAGAAGATTTGAAACCATCAACAACCACTACACCACCATTTTCATTTTCATTCAGCCTAACCCCCAACCTAGCCAACTGGTGAACTCTCTAGCCAGCTCCTTGTTACTAACATCCATTTGAATTAGAATACCCATGGACACTGTACTTAGAGCATCAGCCATAATATTAGCTTTGTCAGTATGATAGTGCCCACTCATGTCATAATCCTTAAGGAGTTATAACCACCTTCTTTCTCTCAAGTTTAGATCTTTTTGTGTGAACACATATTGGAGACTCTTGTGGTCGATAAATACATCAACATGAACCCCATACAAATAATGACGCCAAATTTTCAAAGCAAGCACCACGGCCTCCAATTCAAGATCATGGGTGGGATAATTTTTCTCATACACCTTAAGTTGCCTAGAGGCATATGTTATAACCTTGCCATTTTGCATCAACACATACCCTAAACCAATCCTTGAAGCATCATAATAAACCACAAGCCCTTCTAACACTTACGGTAAGGCCAAAATAGGAGAGGAATAAGATTGTCTTTCAAGGTTTGAAAACTCTTTTCACATTCATCAGTCCAAACAAATTTTGCCTTCTTTTGGGTCCACTTTGCTAGGGGAAGCAATAAAAGAGAAACTACTCACAGACCTCTGGTAGTAACCCGCTAAACCTAAGAAACTCCTAATATCCATCGGAGTCATGGGCCTGGGTCAATTTCTTATCACCTCTGTCTTCTTAGGATCCACTTTAATGTCACACCTGACACCACATGCCCTAAAAATTCAACCTCTTTCAACCAAAATTCACATTTTTTATATTTAGCAAATAACCTCTCATCCCTCAAGATTTGCAATACCATCCTCAAATGATTCACATGTTCTTCTTCACTCCATGAATAAATCAAGATATCTTCAATAAAGTCCACCACAATATATCAATGTAGGGTTTAAAGACCCTATTCCTGAGATCTATGAATATTATCGGTGCATTTGTCAAGCCAAAATACATCACCACAAATTCAAAGTGCCCATACCTACTCCGAAAAGCCATCTTCGGAACATCACACTCCTTGGTAGTATCTGGACTGAAGATCAATCTTAGGGAAGTTACTAGCCCCTTGTAGTTGATTAAAAAGGTCATCAATGCTTGGTCGAGGGTACTTGTTCTTTATAGTGACTCTATTGAGTTGTCGGTAATCAGTGCACATTCTAAGGGAACCATCCTTCTTCTTCACAAATAACACCGGTGCACCCAAAGGTGACTTCCTAGGCCTTATAAAACCCTTATCCAACGAATCCCTCAATTGATCCTTCAATTCCACCGGGGCCATGTGGTAAGGGGAAATGGAAATGGGTTGTGTATCGGGAAGAGGGTCTATATCAAAGTCTAATTCCCTTTCAAGAGGAACAATGCGAAGCTCATCGAGAAACACATCAAGAAACTCATTGACCATCAGAACTGACTCAATAGGAAGGACTTTAGACTTAACATCCCTAACCCTTACAAGGTGATAAATACAACCCTTAAAAATCAACTCTTAGGATATAAGACAAGAAATGAACCTACACTTGACTACAATATTACAACTTTCCCACTTAAGGACAGGCTCGTTAAGGAATTAAAATCTCACTCTACAGGTCCTACAATCAATTGAAGCATAACATGTATGTAACAATCCATCCCAAGAATAATATCAAAATCCACCGTGTCAAGTTCAACAAAATCACAAGGCAGGACTTTATGAAATATGAACAGGCGACAATTTTTATAGACTTTTTTGGAAACAATGGACTCAGCAACGGGGGTAGACACTTCATAAGGTTCACACAACAATTCGGGACATACATGAAGCTTTTTAACAATAAAAAGATTAATTAAAAAAGAGTGGCACTTGAATTTATCAATGCATACACATCATAATCAAAAACCTTTAACGTACTGGTAACAACATCGGATACCTCATCCACTCCTTTCTTACCTTGGAAAGTATAGAACCTATTTTCCTTGGACCACCCCCTTATTAGCCTCCCTTTGCCCTTTGACCCGCATTAGCACCTTGGCCTTGAGGACGACCATCTCTACCCTTGTTTTAAGCATGAAAACAATCAATAATTTTATGACCCATATCACCACAACCAAAGCAGGCATTAGAATGATTCAAACATGGACCACCATGGATTCTCCCACACTTTTGGCACTTAGGATGGGTCATCCCACCATTGCTACACCCCATCATTACCAAACTTCTTATTAGAAACATTGGAGGACCCTTAGCCTTGGAACTTGAGGCTTTGGTGAAACTGACCAGCTTTATAACTTTGGAAGCCACCCTCAAATCGAGCCCTCTTGGACTCTCCACTTCTTCTCTTTCTATGTTGTTCCCCCTAAATTTGTTTGGCATATATCATGAGCCGAGAAAACTCCATATCAAGTTGTGGTACGATACTTTTCATTACCAAGTCGGACACCCCTGGCATAAACTTGTTCATTCTAGCCTTAGGGTCGGCAACCATATGTGGAGCATACTTGGAAAGCTTGTTGAACTTGAGGGCATACTCCCTCACACTCATGGAACCTTGCTTGATGTTCATAAACTCCATCATCTTAGCATCTCTTAACTCGATAGGGAAGAACCAATTGATGAAGGTGGCTTTGAACTCCTCCCAAAGAATAACATCAACCTTTCTCTTCTCCAATTTCTATTGAGCAAACCAAATTTGTGCCACACCTTTGAGTTGGTAGGCCACTAATTCTTTTTTTTCCCTCCAAATTGACCCCCATGATAGATAGCATGTTCTACACCTCATCGATAAACTCTTGGGTATCTTCCTCCGCCTTGGACCCATGAAACGCCGAAGGAATCATTCTTGTGAAATCCCTCACCCTTGAGGCCGGAGTAGAAGCATGAGGGGCTTGGGACCCTTGATTCATTTGGTTGGTCATAGCATGGGCCAACATAGTGATGGCATCCTGGAACTCATCATAGGCTACCCTTCCATCTTGAAGAGCTTGAGGTGTGGGCAGGTTCAGTTGCTCCTCGGTGTATGGGCTCTCCTTAGACTTCCTTTTGGTATCGTCATGATCTAGAAGAGCAAAGAGCATTCGTTAGGGGAAGAGTCGTATATTTACATCTAAAGAACAATAAATACCATGAATAAGTGAAACATTTCCTAAAATGCCTCATAGCCTCCCATTCATAGTTGTGGCGCACTTCACAACCATGAATAAGAGTCTAATCAACATGGTATGTTGGATTTTCGAGGAACATTAACAACCTAGTGCTCTGATACCAATCTTGTCACGACCCAAGCCTAGGGCCTACATGTGACATGGCGAATAGGGAATCCAAAGGAACCCAAAACAAGCCTCTTAGCATACCATTCACATAACATTAGTCACAGAAGCAAAATAAATATCAACAAGTGATATAATTTAAAAAAGTGAAAACGGGACTAAGGGAAGTCTTTCATAAACATAGAAACACAAGAAGACTCAAGCTCAAAAGAATATACAAACTTAGTATCCAGCAACACCTCTACTTCAGAATAGAGCAGGGGCCAAGACATTCCCCGGGCTCACCCTCATAATAACAAGTATTCAACATAAGGAATAACTCTCAACATAGCATAAAATAAGTAGATATTGTCCTCAAAATTGAGAATTCACCAAAGCCTTCCTCAAGGAACCAAACTAGCCATGAGGAGGAGGATGAACAAAAGGAGTTTTGGTTCCTACCTGGTGAATCATGTAGGCATAGAGTATGTGTTAGTGCATTTAAATATACTAAGTATATGGGGTGCAATGCAACTAAGACATAAGCCAATATATTCAATATGCATAATCATAATCAATGGATATATTCTCAGTTGGACATGCATGATCAATTCTTGTAATAGAACATGCTTGTAAAACATTTATCTTGTATAATATATCAGTATTAACCGACATAGACAAAGTAGCTACAATAGTGAATCCAAGGAATGACACCTCCTCGGTACAGGTGACCGAGCATGGCATCCCCTAGCAAAGTTTGGTCTACTTACCAATGCAAACCAAAAATGATAACATGAACTAGATGGATCCACTAGTATAGCAAGGGAAATATAATAATCTTATGGTGGAACATAATTTAGAGACTAAAGATTTATATAAGGACTCCTTGAGTCGAGCCCCCATCTAAAGCCTCAATCGGTGTTAAGTATAATCCCACAGAATACTTGAAATAGTCATAACTTTAATAATAACATGAATACTTGTAAGAGACATGATAACATGACATGCGTAGCTATTTCACATTCTTGAACTTTACTAGTGAGCCTAACTTGAACATGAGACTAAATAATAATCATACATGATCCCTTGCCTTGACATGAATGGCTCACAAGAGGTAAAAATCCTTAAATAGGGTTGAACTTAATACTTGTAAAATCATGGGTACTTTTCATGAATTCAATATAGGCTTGAAAGTCCTTAAAATTCATGAAGTCACTTGACTTATAAATAATGTAAACAACTTTAGAATTCTTGTCACATAATTTCATCAAACACATGGTGGGTTCATGCTACTTGTTCAAAATCATGCAACTCAAGAGTATAAGGAGAGTTAAATCAATTAAAATTCAACCCACTAATATTGTAGTAAAATCCTCACTTAAGGTACCTTGAAATTTATCACAAAGCTCATAATAGTTCATAGTTTCATAACTCAAATCAAATGCATAGTCTTAATAGACAAAATCAATTCATAGAATAAGCTTAAGATAGATGTTCATGCATAATCAATCAATACTTGATAAATCCCCTATATAATTTAGGTTCATATTTCATAATAAAATATACCTATATATATTGCAACTTGAAATCATGAAATTTTCATAAAAAGAGAAGGTTGGGATCCATGGGTGAGAGGACCTAGTAGATGACGACCCATATACCTCAAACTTTTTTTAATTGAAACAAGCTTGACGGAGAGTTGAAGCTTGGGATGAGTTCTTGAGTTCCAAAATAGAGCTTGAAATCATTGAATTTAAGTGAGAGATTTGATGAAATCTTGGAGAGGTTTTGGAGAGCATCTTATGAGTTATAGAGTTGAAATATGGCTAAGTATGGCAGATTTCACGTTAAATAGTCATTGGGTTATTACCCCAATGCCCTTGGACGATATCAGAAAACTGAGGAAAATTTTACACTGGTCCATGCCCCAAGCACGACATAGACCCGACACAGATAAAAAATTATACTAGTCCACACCCAAGGCACGATACAGACCTGACGCGGATCACAAATTACACTAGTCCACTCCCTAGGTGCAACGCAGACTAGATACTGAATCGAAAAAATTACTGAAAATTATTTTTCACTATGGCTCTTCTAAATTTTGGGTTATAACCATTTCTCACTCAATTTTCCCCCGATCAAGAATATTAAGTCGGATTTCTGATATAACGTATGAATTTTGATGCATATAGAAATTACGATTATGGGGCGTTCTGAAGCACATGAGGGGCGTTTCAATCCAAAGCCCCATTTCCCTTATAAATTATGTGTCATATGCTTATATCTGTTTTATTGCTTCCACAAAACCAAGGATATGCCATGCATGCTTAAGAGGTTTATTGGAGATCCCTTCGGGTGTCCATTCATCGTATCATGTGTAGGCCCTAGTGATACATCCCGCCCAAATTCAACTCCAAAAAAAGTGTAGGAACGTGTACGCCATGCTCTGGAAAGCTTCAGAACTCTCTAAAATTGTGCAAAGGATTAAAGAGAAGACTAGAGAGAATTGGAATGTTCCAGAGACATGTCGAATTATATAGATAAGCCTTGCACTTGTAAATATCTTAGATATTTTGTAGGACTCTAGAGTATCAATCCTAGCCGTAGGATCAAATTAATCTTAGTCGTCCATTAAGGAGGTGGAGTAGTATAAATACCCCTCCTTAGCATTCATTTAGCATGAAGCAAAAGTTGTAAGCTCTCAAGCCTTGTAAAACATTTTCCAAGCAATCAAAGTCTTCTTTCTTCAAATGCTCTCTCTTATCTTTCAATATCTAGCGTTCCCTTAATGATCATAGGCAACAACGTTACTAGTATTTGCAAGATCGTACAAGATTCATAAGCAAACTGACTAGTGTCACACGCAAGTTCTAGCGTGAGTTCTAAGTCTGTGACATCGTGGTATCAGAACCAAGCTACTAAGGGACATAGTGGCATGTGACGGAGAGGTTTATGCTATTAGCACTGCCAGAGTCATAACGGACGTTACCAAAAAGCGCAAGGGTAAGAAGAACTCCAAAAACGTGGACAAAGTGCCAACTGATCCTGCCCCAAGTGATGTTTTATCCCTTGCAACAACCAAAGTAATTGACAATGAGCAAGAGGAGTTGCTAACAGATGTCACTCACGGGATGGAATGGATGGCTAAAGTAGATACTGCCCGCCAGGCCATAGCGTTACTACGACATTGTTTGAATCAGATCGATGGCAAATTCAAGACCTTGGAGGGATTTGCCCTTGAAGAAAATGATAACATCCATAAGGACCTTGATGGCCAACGGGCAGCGGAGGAAGAAGTTCGCGCTTCCTTGGAGAGTAAGATCGAGGCCTTGGAGGGAATGTTCATGGGCATGCTAGAAGCCATGAGCGCCAAGGTAAAGGAGCGCGATGAAGCCATCCAGCAGGGGACATATGCCACCCCAGTCATAGAACGGGAGGCGAGGATCTAGGCTCCCAAGCCACCCATCTTTAAAGGCATCCGTGACTCCTAAGAGGTGGAAAACTTCTTGTGGCACTTGGAGAACTACTTCAAGTGCAACAAGGTAAGTAGTGATGATACGAAGATCAGCATAGCCATGATGTACTTGACTGAGATGGCGATGCTATGGTGGAAACAAAAAGATTCCGAGATAGGAAAGGGACTCTACACGATCAGCACGTGGGAACAATTCAAGGCGGAGTTCGAGAAGACCTTCTACCCCAACAACGTCGTCTATGAACCCAAAAGAAGGCTTAGGGAATTGAAGTAGACAGGCAGCATGAAGGCATACATAAAGGAGTTGACAACTGTCACGCTTCAAATCCCTAACCTCGCGAAGAAGATATGTTGTTCAGCTTCATGGACGGATTGCAGAGTTGGGCCCGGATGGAGCTAGAGCGACGATAAGTTTCCACCTTTGATAGGGCCATCACCCAGGTAGAAGCCCTGACGCACTTCAAACAGGACATAGGCAAGGCTAAAGAGACAAGAAGTAGTCATGTCAAAGGTGGGGGAGATCGTAGAAAGGGCAAAGAAGCCCTCCCAACTAGGAAGCCGGTATGTCAGACCTATATCGAGAAGAAAGACCAGCCACCTAAGGAGAGAGGCTGCTACATATGCGGAGGTCCACATGGATGCGTGAGGTGTCCCCAGATGAAAAATCTTAGAGCCATCATATGGTATTACAGGAAGAAGGAGTCTCAAGACCAAGGTCCAAGTTCGGGCACCACGCAAGTGGGCATGATCGGGGTCTATACTACCAAGACAGCCGGTAAGCAGGAGGCTTACCCCACGTAGTATATAGATATGACCCTAAATGGGAAGCAGGTACGTGTTATGGTAGACACAGGAGACGAATCCAACATCATGACCAAATCTGTAGTGGATAGATTGGAGCTAAATTACAGTCTGAGCATCACACATCAGAAGATGGTTAACACCCCACCAACACCGTTATGCAAAGTTGCACATGGCATATATGTCACCTTAGGCAGATGGAAAGGTAAGCCTAGCTTTGTTGTCACCCCCTTAGACATCTTCAATATTATACTTGGGCAAGAGTTCTTCTACCAATGCTATACTATGATAGACCCCTACCTTCAAAGGATGCTTGTGCTTAAGAAGGAAGTGTCCTGCATGGTGCCTTTAGTCGAGATGCCCAAGGTAGAAGGAGTCACCCAACTATTGGCCATGCAGCTTATGAAAGGTCTCTAGAAGGGGGAGCCCACTTACCTGGCCACCGTCACACGTTTGAGTAAAAGCGATGGTATCCTAGAACCCCTGCCACCCCGTATTGAAAAGGTGCTTGATGAGAATAAAGACATCATGCCTGAAGAGTTTCCTAGACAGTTGCCACCGAGATGGGAGGTCAATCACAAGATCAAGTTGGAGCCAGACACCCGACCACCTACCTACCCACCATACTGCATGGCACCACCAGAATTGGAGGAGCTCAGGAAACAGTTGAAGGAGCTCCTTGAATCTAGCCATATCCGACCATCCAAAGCACCATATGGAGCCCAAGTACTATTTCAAAAAAAGAATGATGGGTTGTTGCACCTTTGCATAGATTATTGGGCGCTAAATAAGGTGATCGTAAAGAATAAGTATCCGATCCTGCTAATAGCCAATTTATTTGATAGGCTTGGGCAAGAAAAGTACTTCTCCAAAATGTATCTCAGGAAAGCATACTACCAGGTATGCATAGCTGAGGGGGATAAGCCAAAGACAACATTCATCACCAGGTATGGATCGTACCAGTGGTTGGTAATGCCCTTCGATTTAATCACCGTAACTGCTAGCTTTTGTACCCTCATGAATAAGATCTTCCACCCTAACCTGGATGACTTTATGGTAGTTTACTTGACCACACCTTGGAGGAACACATAGTGCATACATGGAAAGTCTTCCAAGTCTTGTGAGAGAACCAGTTGTACATCAAGCAGGAGAAGTGAGAGTTCATCAGGCATAAAGTGCACTTCCTCGATCACATCATTAGCCAGGGCCAGCTTCACATGGATGAGTCCAAATGCGAGCCATCGTAGAGTGGGAAACACCCACCAAGGTGACGGAGCTGAGATCATTTCATGGGCTCGCAAACTAACTACCGGAGATTCATAGGTGGTTACTCTTCCATAGCTGGTCCACCCACTGAGTTGTTAAAGAAGAACAAGCCATGGGTTTGGAGCAAGAAATGCTAGGAGGCATTTGAGAGACTCAAATCTGCCACATCAGATGAGCTGGTTCTTGCATTACCCGACTACTCCAGGATGTTTGATGTACACACGGATGCCTCAGACTTTGCTATTGGGGGCATGCTGATGCAAATTATGCACCCCATAGCTCTCGAAAGTCGTAAGCTGAATAAAACTGAACGGCGGTATACTATGCAAGAGAAGGAAATGACTGCCATTGTACATTGCCTTATAACCTAGAGGCATTACTTGTTGAGCTCAAAGTTCATGGTCCAGACCGATAACGTCACCACCAACTATTTCCAATCACAAAAGAAGCTTACTCCCAAGCAGGCTAGGTGGCAAGACTTCTTGCCAAGTTCGACTACAAACTGGTGTACAAACCAGGCAAGGGCAATATAGTGATCGATTCTTTAAGTAGGAAAGCAGAGCTAGCTATCATCACAACAACCCACTGCAACATCCGAGAATCCATCAAAGAGGGCTTGTCATATGACCCAAAAGTAAAAAGGCTTATAGAGTTGGCATCACAAAGACAGACCCAACACTTCTGGATTGAAGATGGTAGCCTCCTCACCACCGGAAGAAAGTTCTACATTCTGAAGTATGGCAACATAAGGCGACAGATCATGAAAGAAAGTCATGATACATTATGGGCCGGGCATCCAAGGCAGCACCGTACACGAGCTCTCATCGAGGCAATCTACTATAAGCCAAAAATGCAGGATGATATCAAATGTTATGTGCAAACTTTTCTTGTTTGTCAACAAGATAAGATAGAACAATGCCACCCCGAAGTCCTTTTAGAGCCAGTCCCCGTACCCGAGCGACCGTGGGAGAGCATTACCATGGACTTTATCACTAGCTTACCAGAGTCTGAGGGAGACAACATCATCATGGTTGTGGTGGACAGGTTCTCCATGTATGCCACATTTATACCTGCCACACCAGGATGCATAGCTAAGGAAGTAGCCCAGTTATTCATTAAGAATGTGGTGAAGTATTGGGCCCTACCAAAGCACATCATAAGTGATCGTGACCCACGCTTTACTGGGAACTTATGGAGGGAAGTATTCCAAATACTTAGCAAGGAGCTACATTTCTCCAGAAGTTTCCATCCACAAACTGATGGCCAAACCAATCGAGTTAATGCCCTATTGGACTGCAACCTTAGGCACTTTGTAAGCTTGCACCAAAGGGACTGGACCAAGTTTCTTGATGTGGCCAATTTTCATACAACTTACAGCGGAGTGAAGCCATAGGGAGGACACCGTTCGAGCCTACTATAGGCTAATAGTCGCAAACTCCGCACTCGTTACCAGCACCATTCGAAGGAAATAGTTTGGTCTTTTATCATTTGGCCAAAGGATTCAAGGAGCAATTCGGCGCCGCCAAATCTCACCTAGCCAAGACGGCCTAACAGATGAAGAAATTTACTGACCAGACATGATGTCCTACCAACATACAAAGTTAGAGACCTGGTGTTGGTGAAGTTCAATTCAAGGCAGTTCAAAGAACTAAGGGGCGTAAACCCAAACTTAGTACGCAAATACAAGGGGCCATTCAGGATTGTTGCCAAGGTTGGAAAGATTTCACATCAACTGGAGCTGCCACCATCACTAAAGGTTTATCATGTCTTCCATACTAGCGTCCTCAAGCCATACCATGAGGATAAGAATGATCCAAGTCGAGGAGCAATGCGCCGCGGTCATCACATCATTAGGTGGGGAAGAATGACATGACCCGCCTAAATTCTGCTCCAAAAATAGCGCAGGAACATGCCTACCGTGCTCTAGAGGCCTCTAAAACTCTCTAGAATTGTGCAGAGGATTGAAGAGAAGACTAGAGAGACTTGGAAGGTTCCAGAGACATATAGAATGATGTAGATAAGTCTAGCACTTGTAAATATCTTAGATATTTTATAGGAAGACCTTAGAGGATCATCCTAGCAGTACGATTAAATCAATCTCTGCCATCTGTTAAGAAGGTGGAGTAGTATAAATACCCCTCCTTGGCATTCATTTAGCATGAAGCAAAAGTTATAAGCTCTCAATCTTTGTAAAGCATTTCCAAGCAATCAAAGTCTTCTTTATTCAAAAGCTCTCTCTTGTCTTTCGATATCTAGCATTCCCTTAGCGATCATAGGCAACAAGCTTTCTAGTGTTTGCAAGATCATACAAGATTCATGAGTAAACTGACTAGTACCGCACGGAAGTTCTAGCATGAGTTCTAGGTCCGTGACACTAGGCTTGGGTTGTGACATGCTTGATATTAGAGCACTAGGTTTATAAATGGTCCTCAGAAATCCAACACAATGTATCTAGTCTTGTTAATGGTTTTGAAGCGCACCACAACAATGAATAGGAGGCTATGAGGAATTTTAGGAAATGTATCATTTCTTCATGATCCATGTCGTGCAATAGAGCTAAAGCCTCTAAGGTTTATTTCTGATTCCTAACCATTATGTTTCATAATATGTCTCAAACTATTCAAAATAATGGACTAGATGTTAACCATTCCTCACTTGAGGATCATCTTCCCAATAATGACATATCAAATATG
>JAOTQR010015642.1:0-53764 GCA_025774065.1 Solanum ossicruentum
TTTTTAAAAATTGCACATAAGGGCCTCTAGTTGCCAATTGACCAATTAGGTCCCAAACTTTGCTATTTTAAATCCAATTAAGGACTTACGACTTCAATTTCAATTTTATCCGCCAATTTCACTTAATTCCACACTCCCGCACCTTAAGTTGATTAAATTTAAAATATACTTCAATCCCAAAAATTTTTCCGAATTAATAATTGGCCGCTAAGTGATTAAGGGGTCTAACACCATTTATGACAGAATCCATGGGTAGATCTTGAAAACCAACATTGCTAAGCCTTTTTTTCCTTCCCAGAGTATGAGGGAGACTTTGGAGGTGATGAATCCGGATCTTCTGCGCAAAATCCAGCAGATTTTGGTGGAAAGAGGGAGGAGAGGACGAAAGGCATTGATGGTTGTTAACAAGTGATATTCGAGAATTTTTCTTTAAAACTTTTTCTCAATCTTATCTTCCTTCTACTACCTTACTTTATCTTTTCATCTATGCATTTGTCCATTAAATATATGCCAAAATGACTATAGATTTTAGTATAATTATACAGTTTCTTTTTATTATTTTAAATCTTTAATCACTACACTGAGCAGTTGAAAGTAAAGTTTTCATCAAAATTTTTGAATATAATTAGTGTAGGCTTGTAATGACTTTAAGACAAAGGTGTCCCCATTCATGACTTGCCTTACGAAAAGTCATATGATAAGAAACAATAGCCTTATTTAAATTATTTTCAAAAAATACTAAAATAACTACTCCTTGCTTTTGCAACAAGAAGGTAAAGCATGGAATCCAAAGTTCAAAGAAAAGGGGTCAATTAAAGATATAAGAAAACTAAGAAAATCTAAAAAATAATAATTAGAAAATCTAATTAGAAAGTAAATTTCTTGAGAATTATAAATTAGGTGTTTGTCTATTTTTGTAATTATAGTATAATTTAATAATAGACCCAATACACGTGTTATTATTGATAAATTAAGTGTATCTGAATTATAGAATATGAATAAATAAATATCTTTAACTAACTATGTATATGATATAAGAAAATTATAATAATAGTAGTAGTAGTGAAAAAGCAATATCTCATAAAAGTTTTATTATCCTTTTTTTTAAAGAACCCCTTTTTTTAAGGAGACTTAACTAATTAAATACGGCGAGCCTAAATTGGGTGTCAACAGATTAGAACTTCGACATAAACTTTGTAATCCAGGATCAATAAGTCTACGAAGAATATGAATTTCTTAACTTTGTCGAGTACATCATAGAGTATCCCCACTGGATTTCTCACTGTATGGTCAACCATCAACAACCGTATGCTCGTTGAAGTAGGGGCTCCCAGTCCTAGCTTCTTGAAGATCACAAGAGGCATTAGATTTACACTGGCACAAAGATTACACAATGAACTTGAGAACTCTACATCTCAAATGGTGTAGGGTATGATAAGAGCGCAATGATCTTCTCGCTTTTGTACCAACGACCTTGTAGAAATTGCACTGCATCGCTGAAGCTCTTCGGAGAGCTCCTGACTCACAATATGCTTCTTTGAAATAAGTGCTTCATAAACTTTGAATACCCTAGCATCTTCTCTAATGCCTCAATGAAAGGGATGTTGATGGAGTGTTTTTTTAGAATGGAGAGAAAGTGCCTAAACTTGCCCTCCTCCTCCTTTTTTTAAAATTCTTTGGGGGAAGGAAGGAGTAGGTCTCGAAATGGGCTTCAGCTTTTGTGGTGCCTCTGCAGCATCACTCACCCCATCCTTGATAGGATCATCTCAAGTATCCACATCCTTGACCTCAACTGTCTCCTCTCGAACATCATTATCATCTAGTAGTATGGGAGGATTAATGGTACTCTTACCACCACGAGTAGTAACCACCATACACTACCTCTTATTCTTTGAGTTCTATATTATGTTCGTAAGCATTGTACCTCTCTGACACTGGTTGAGTTGAATCGACACTTAACCAAACTATTGCTCAAGTCGTTTACTGGCAATAGAATAAGACTCAATTTTTTGATTTATACTATAGATGTCAGACTTCATCTCCCTCAAGGTCTCGTCCTATGTCTCAGCTTTCTTCAACAGGTTATCAAACATCTCCTCAACTCTGGAACTACTAGCACCGATTTCATGATTGTGTGGTGGCACATAAGGATCATTTCTATAGCCATTTTTGTGACCCCAATTTGCATCTTTGTCTTGGCCCCTATTCTTGTCTTAGTAACCTCCACTGTTGTCTCTGAACGAACGATCTATGTTATAGTTCCGACCTTGGTTTCCTTGACCTTAGCCCTAATAGTCCTGATTGGATGCTTGGATGTTGTTCCTGAAACCTCCCGTCTGCTTAGTAGTGAAGCAAGTGTCCTCCTCTTAGTAGGGATCCTTATACATGGGTGCTCACGGAGAGGCTGATGAACAACTACATTAACCCATTCCTGATTCTGCTTCATCATCACCTCCATATCGGTCTGAATCCATGCAAGCTCTTGCATTATCTCCTTATTTATTTTAGCTTTCTCCAAACCTATAATTACAGTGCACAAATGCTTGGTAGATGACCTGTCTCTTTGTCCCTATGCACGATTTATCTTGACCACCTTTTCCATCTTCTCAGCAGTCCTTGCAAATGGTTGTTCTAAAAACATGTCCCCCATGATGGTAGTAGCACATGTTTGTCTATTCTCGTCCACGACATGGTATAAGATCTCCACCAAGGCATCATCAATAATTTTATAGTCAGGGACACTTATCAAGCACTTTGTGAATCGTTCCCATGTAGTACTAATCGATTCACCATGAAGTTGCTTAAAGTTGTTAATTTGGTCTTTCACTTGAGCTTCTTCGATCATGGGAAGTACATCTCCAAAGAGGCCTTTTGCAACTTAGCCCAACTATTGATCAAACTTTGTGAGAGCTTGGATAGGTATAGTACTACATTGCCTGTCAGTGATAATGGGAAGACACGAAGTCCCACAATATCCATAGATAAATTTTGTGTTCCTATTATGCTCTTATAGGCAAAAACAATCTTTTGTAGATGACTATGCAGATCCTCTGATAGTAGGACCTGAACAACCCACAGTTCTTTAGAATCTGAAGAAACCTACTCAAAACCACGAACTTTGTGTCATTTTATAGTGGTGGTAACACAATGGCTCTAGCAACATCCATAGCCATAGGGTTCAACCAATATTGGTTCAATTGATAAGCTTCGACATTGATGTCCTGTGGTTGTGGATCAATGTCCTCAAGAGAAGATGAATTGTCAATATTTGCATTGTTATTCTCATTTTGGTTCAGAGTTGCATTCGCCGCATTATTTGCATTATCTCGGGCAATCCTTCTTAGTCTTCTTTGGATATTTGGTCAAATGGAGTCAAGGGGAAGCCTCGACTTTGCTTATTAGGCATACACTACACTTGTACCCTAAAATAGAACAAAAACAACAAAGAATGTAAAATGAGGGAAATAAGGATTAGTTTCCAAATACTTTATTTAGACAAGTCTAGCTGTATTTCCCAACAATGATGCCAAAATCTTGATGTCACCCATGCTACCCGTCTTTTTTTAGACTGAAGTGGTTGTCTTCAAGATATATAATCTAACAAAGGTTAGAGTTGAATCCCAAAGGGAATATGGTAGACAAAGAAGATTCATGGTTATTCGTATAGCTGGGCATAATTTGGTTCAAAACGAAAAAACCTACCGAACAAATTTTTTTAAATCAAAAAAACCAAATCGAAATAAATTGAACCAAAATTGTAAAAACCGGACTAAATCAAATTTATTTTAGTTTGGTTTGGATTTATATTTTCAATAAACCGAAAACTGAAAAGCTGAATTTGTTTCATATCGGTTTAGTTTGGTTTAATCAAAAACCAAATTTATTTTATATTATTATAATTTATATCTCATAGACAATAATCCTAGCCCAATTGTCCAAAAGTCCAATACAATAGTATACCACCCAATCCATATTCAAATATCCATAGATCAATCTCTCAATTCTTAATATTAGAATTCACCCAACCCAAAATAATCAATAATGAAATCCTAATTCTATTCACAATTCCCAAATTGAAAGATAATCTCTAATTTAAAATATTTTTCCAAACGTCATTCCGAAGAGAAACCGTTCTTATTCGTGGAAAATTTATGTCCTATTCTCTATGTCTAAATGTGAAACTAAGCAATAAGAAAATAATAATTAGAAGTAAAAAATGATTTCCATCAAATTCATATGATAAACTTATATATTTTTAAAAAATTCTAAAATCTGAATTTGTTCAATTAACTCATGAACCAAAAACCAAACCAAAATAAACTGAACTGAAATTGTAAAAATTGAATTAAAGCAAATTTATTTTAGTTTGTTTTGAATTGATATTTTCACTAAAATAAAAAATGAAAAACCGAACTAAAATTTGTAAACTGAATCGAATCAACCGAACGACCACCCCTAGTTATTTGGGTTATATTCTACTTGTCTCCCCAAAAGGGGGGGGGGTTGTTGTAATTACTAGCAAAAGTAATTCTAAACTAAGACAAGTGTTAAATAAGTGTGAAGAGTAACTAGGGTATTGTGTTCTCCATGATTCACTAACTCAGTATTACTAGATAATCGAATTCTTTTCTATTGTGTAGCATGCAGCATAGTAAGTTAAGTTCACCAAACCCTTTGGCCTAAGCGAGAGGAAAATTTCACTACGTGATTTAGTCCATTCTCATAGTGTGACACAACTAACCCTTACAAATTGTTCCAGTACGACCTCCCCTTGGCCCAGTTCAGTTGATTAGACGAGAAACATCAATCGAATCTTGTTAATTAATGTCTATTCTTATTCATTACTACCTAAATCTAGTTGGTACCACTTGGCAAGTTCTAACATTGTCCACCATTAGAAATCATTCAAACCAAAGAGAATTAATAAAGACGTGCATAAACACTTTTCAAGATTTATGGATTATTAGATTTTACCTTGTTAGTTTTTCATGGTTCCCACAACCCTAGTTGTGGATTTAGATATACATGATTAGTATAGATACAACACCTATGAAGTTGAATAACATAATTGAGCACTTACACAAGAGAATTAAGCACAAGAAATCCAAACTCTTCACCAAGAATCACAAGATTTAAATTAAAAGGATGCGATAAAGTTTTATAAGTGTTTCTCTCAAGCTCTCTATTATTTTATATGTTCCTCTATTGTTCCCTTATGAAAAATAACCTAAAAATATCTATTTATAGTATTTAAAATAAAAAACTAAAATGGAATAGAAAAACTGGGTCGGCAAACTCTACGAACAGTTCTATAGGTCATATAATGTTTTATGGCCCGTTATCGGGCTTTTGTGGATTGCTTCTCCAAATCTCAGGTTGAATTCTATGACACCCTTCTATGGTCCATATAATGTTCTATAGCCCATAGGTGGTTTTCGTCTGATAACTTTTGAAATGCCCCAAAAAGCCCAAAAAACGTGCTTCGAAAATACCCATAATCGTAATTCAATACATCTCAAAATTCGTGCGTGATAACAACAATTCAACTTCATATTCTTGATAAAGAGGAAAAATTGAGTGGGAGTTAGTGTAACACCAATTTTAGAGGACCCGTAGAGAAAAATAATTTTTGCGAATTTTCAATTTCAGTGACCATCCGCACGCTAGCTGCGACGCACCAGGGGCACGGATTAGTGTTTGAGGAACTTCGCATTTGGTATGTGTTGCGCCAAGGGTGCAGATGATTGTATGGTTTTTCTTGGTTTTTCATTTCATCCCAAGGGCCTTAAGGTCATTGCCCTATGCCCATTTATGCATGAAAACACCTATACCTAACCATTTTTCAACTCTATATCACTCAAGACCCTCTCAAAATGCACTCCATGACTTAACCAAATATTTCATCCAAATTCAAGTGTCCCAAGCTTAATTCCAGATCTCAAGAACTCCATTCAAGCTTTAAGTCTCCTTCAAGTCTACATAAAGAGAATCCAAGTTTTAGGTATGTGGGTTTTATCCATTGGGTCCTTTCACCCATGGAGCCCAACATTCCTTTTTATTAAAACTGCATATTTTCAAGTTGTATCTTCTATGGGTATCTCTTATTATGGATTTTGATTATAAATTATGTTGGGGTTTTGTAAAATGTTGAATATTATGTGTATTTACCTACTTCTAGCTTATACCATGAATTGAATTTGCCTTTTGAGACTATACATGATTCAAGCTATGAAATCTATGAGCTATCGTAAAGTTTTGATATGATTTACAAGTTACCCATGATGGGGTTTTACCATGATGTTGGTGGGCTTACTTACATGACTTTAAGATGCGTTGATTTCAATATTTCATGATCTAACTCTTGCATTTTGCATGATTGAAACATGTTCTCATATGTTCCCACCAATTGTTCAATGAAATGTCAAGTAAAGAATTCTCAAGTTATTAATACGTTTTTCAAGTCAAGTGACTTTATGATTAATGTGGCTTATCAAGTATGTTATAAATTCATGAAATTATCTATGATTATGCAAGTATGAAGTTAAGCCCTATTTCCTAGATTTACCTCTAGTGAGCCATTCATGTTAAAGCAAAGATTCATGTATGATTATGATCTACTCTCATGTTTCACGTTACACTCAGCATTAGTGGTAAAGTATGTTTAAGAGCTTCTCATGTGATGATTCTATGTTTATTACAAGTTACCGAAGTTATGATTATTTCAAGTATTTCGTGGGATTAGACTTAGCATCAATTGATTGGATGTCGGCGTGGACTATCTTCAAGGGTCCATACTCTTTTCCTCAAATTGTGCCAACATAGGATTAGGTTATACCCTTGCTATACTAGTGGGTCAATTAGTACACTTTATCATGAAATCCATCCCAAAATAGGACAGGTTCCCGTAAGGGGAGTTACTTCACCGAAATGAGACAAGCTCCCATAAGGTGAAGTATGATTTACCTTGGCAAGTAGACCACCTCTTTACCGATGAGGGATAATCTTTGGGATTCCATGTTGTAGCTCTCTTGGTCTTATGCTTTGTCGTTTGAGGTCTCTTCCCACATATGTGTTATGTTCTATGCAAGTTGAATGATACATAAACATGTTTACTTCAAACATTGATCATGCATGCCACATTGAGTTATTATGCATATCTATTGCCTATTATTATGCAATTTGATTACATCAACTTACGTCTTGTTGCATTGCATCCTACATACTTAGTATATTCAAACGTACTAATGAATAATTTATGCCTACATGATATCACCATGTAGGGACCGAAGCTCCTCTTGATCATCCTCCATGTGGCTAGTGAAATACTTCAAAGACAAGCTTAGTGAGTCCTCATGTTCAAGGACACTATCTACTTTCTCTCATTATTTCTAAGACTTCTTTATGTTGAACATTTGATAATATGAGGGTGACCCCGAAAAGTGTATTGGCCCCCGCTCCATTCCAAGTATATTAGTTATTTTATATTATTGTGTTATGAGCTTGGCTCTTATGCTTTGTTCATATTCAAGACTACCCTTAGTCCCACTTCCCATTTTATATATCTCTCGTTATTGTTTACTTTACTTCGACAAAAGATGGGTGATTGATATGCTAAGAGACTTGTTTGGCTCCCTTCGGGTTCCCATTCATCGTGTCACGTCTAGGCCCTAGGATTGGATCCTGACAAACTTTGTAACAGAGCATTAGGCCATTAATGGTCCTCAGAATCCAACACACTACATCGATTAGAGTCTTATTCATGGTTGTGATGCACGCCATGACTATGCATAAGAAGCTATGAGGTGTTTTAGGAAATATTTTACTTCTTCATGATATATGTCACGCGATAGAGTTAAGTCCTTTAAGACTTATTCTTGATTCATAACCGTTATTTTTCAGAAAATGTCTCAAGCTACTCAGGATGGTGTGCATGGCGGTGACCACCCCTAATATGAGGGTCAACATCCCAAGGGTGATATGTTGAATATGGAGGTTCGTAATGCTCTATGGGTATTGGCCACGGTTGTAACCACTCAACTCAATCTACAAGTGGGTGCTCCCGAGACTTCAAGGGATAAGAGGAAGGTAAGTGAAGCTATGAGAGCTTGAGTTGGTGGTGCCTCATCTTCTAATAGTCTACCGGTTCCCAAGTACAAGAGGAAAAGGATCCCTTTTGTCACTTGCCAAGGGTGTGGGAAGAAACATCAAGGGAGGTGCTTGGTGGAAGTTGAGGGTTTTTTCAAATGTGGTGGTGTTTGGCATAAGATGAGAGATTTCCTGGTGGCCTCAAAGTAAGGGAGAAGAAGGGTCCAAATTTCAGGTGGCCATGGTGGGAGGACTCACCTTAGGTGCCCAAAATGTGGGAGAAATCAGTGTGGCACATGTTGGAGGAATACGAGTGCATGCTTTGGATGTGGCAAGATGAGCCACAAGATTCCTAATTGTCCCTATACTCAATGGAAAGGTAAGGGTGTTGGTATTCAAGCTTCTCCTCTGTGCTACGAGTGAGAAAAGTACCATCCAGGGAATTGTTTAGATAGTTTGAGTACTTGTTTGAGCATGGAGCAAAGGATCATGAATCGAGACAACATCCATGGGTTGATACGGATTATAAGGATGAACATTGACGTTCTTACCCGTACCCCTCTAAGGGTCACTAGACTTGGAGTAATGCTTCACAAGTGTGTTAAAGGGTTTTGATTTTTATGTGTATGCATTGGTAGACCCGGGTACCACACTTTCTTTATTTACTTCTTTTGTTACCAAAAAGCTTCTTGTTAGTCCTGAATTGTTATGTGAACCTTATGAAGTGTCTATCTCTATTGGTGAGTCCATTATTGCTACAAGAGTCTATGAAAATTGTCGAGTGTTCATTTTGCATAACACCTTTCCTTGTGATTTTGTTGAACTAGATATGGTGGATTTTGATGTCATTCTTGGGATGGGTTGGTTGCATGCATATTATGATTCTATTAATTGTAGAACCCATAGGGTTAAATTCCTATTCCCTTATAAACCTATCCTTGAGTGGAAAGTTGCGATGTGGTATTTAAGCGTAGATTCATTTCTTCTCTTAAGGCCCAAAAGTTGATTTCTAAGGGTTGTCTTTATCATCTTGTGAGGGTTAGGGATGTTGAGTCCAAAGTCCTTCCTATTGATTTGATCTGGTGGTTAATGAGTTTCTTGATGTCTTTCCCGATGAGCTTCCTAGTGTTCTTTCTGAAAGAGAAATAGATTTTGTATATACCTCTTTCCCGATACTCAATCCATTTCTATTCCCCCTTACCATATGGGCTCGACGGAGTTGAAGGAGCAAATGAGGGATTTGTTGGAAAAGGGTTTTATAAGGCCTAGTAAGTCACCTTGGGGTGCATAGGTGCTTTTTATAAAGAAGAAGGATGGTTCTCTTAGAATGTGCATTGATTACCGGCAACTTAATATAGTCACCATAAAGAACAAGTACCCTCTACTAAGGATTGATGACCTTTTTGAACAAACTTCAAGGGGCTAGTAACTTTTCTAAGATTGATCTTCGGTCCGGGTATCACCAAGTGAAAGTGAAGGAGTGTGACATTCCCAAGATGGCTTTCCCGACAAGGTATGGGAAATTTAAGTTTATGGTTATGTTCTTTGGATTGACTAATGCACAAGCTATATTTATGGACCTCATGAATAGGGTCTTTAAACCCTACCTTGACTTGTTTGTGGTTGTTTTATTGATAATATCTTCAGTTATTCCCATAGTAAGGAGGAGCATGTGGATCACTTGAGGGTGGTGTTGCAAATCTTGAGGGAGGAGAGGTTGTATGCAAAATATGAAAAATGTGAGTTTTGGTTGAAAGAGGTTTCTTTCCTAGGGCATTTGGTGTCGGGTGATGCCATTAAGGTGGATCCTAAGAAAATGGAGGTGATTAAAAATTGGCCTGGAACTTTTATTCCATCGGACAGTAGAAGTTTCTTGGGTTTGGCAGGTCATTACCGGAGTTTTGTGAATGGTTTCTCTTCTATTGCTCCTCCTATGACTAAATTTACACAAAATAAGACGAAATTTGTGTGGACCGATGAGTATGAAAAGAGTTTCTAAACTTTGAAATATAAGCTTGTCTTTGCTCCTATCTTATCTATACTGGAAGGGTTAGAAGGGTTTGTTATATATTGTGATGCCTCAAGAATTGGTTTGGGGTGTGTTTTGATGCAAAATGGTAAAGTGATAGCAATGCCTCTAGACAACTTAAGGTGCATGAGAAGAATTATCCCACCCACTATGTTGAATTGGCGACCGAGGTATTTGCTTTGAAAATTTGGCGTCACTACTTGTATTGGGTTCATGTTGATCTGTTTACTGACCACAAGAGTCTCCAATAAGTGTTTACCTGAAAAGATCTTAACTTGAGACAAAGAAGGTGGTTAGAGCTCCTTTAAGGATTATGATATGAGTGTGCATTGTCACCCCGGCCAAAGCTAATATTGTGGCCGATGCTTTACTTAGAGTGTCTATGAGTAGTCTAACTCATGTTGATGATGGTGACAAAGGAGTGGCTAGAGAAGTTGATCGGTTGGCTAATTTGGGGGTTAGGTTGGATAATGTTGAAAATGGTGGTGTAGTGGTTGTTGATGGTTCTAAATCATCTTTGATTGAGGAGGTGAATTCAAAACAAGATCTTGACCTCGCCTTGCTAGAGTTGAAGACCTTCGTGAAGGATGGTAAAGTGGAGGTTTTCTCTAAAGTGGGAGATAGTGCCCCTAGGTACCAATGTAGATTGTATGTGCCTAATGTTGATGACTGAGGAAGTTGATTTTAAATGAGGCTCATAATTCGTCCTATCCTATTCTTCCCTACTCCATGAGTATAGTTAGAGACTACGGGGAGGTATCTTGGTATGGTTGGCCTTGTTAGGTCTGGATTTGGTTATAGAAGCTTTGGAGAAGGTGAGATTGATAAGAAAAAGATTAAAGACGGCCCAAAGTAGACAAAGGTGATATTCTCATGTGAGGAGGAGAGATCTTGACTTTAAGGTTGGTGATTGGGCTTGTTTGAAAGTTTCACCCATGAAGAGCGGTAGTCCGATTTGGAAAGGAAGGTCAATTGAGCCCTATATGTGTGGGTCCTTATAGAATATTTGTCACGCCCTAAGTTCCATTAAGATGGATTGGCACCCATTGTCGATAAGGCCCGGGAGAACCAACCTATATCTATGTGTTTTCTATACATATTATAGGGGGTTTCTATATTCAACATGCCTTTATTCCATTAAATAGTAATAATAAGCCAAAAGGAAATGCATACGACTTGGTCGTTGGGGCCACGGTGTCTAAGGTACGAGACATGACCACACTTTAATTCACATAGTCTACAAAGCCTCTAGATAAGAGAAAGTATCTGATAAGGGTCGGGACAGGCCTCGCCTCGACTAACTGTACAATATAAACATATAAGCTTCAGACACACACAAAGCTCCGAAGCAATCTGGAGCTTGGTAACAGCAGCTGGATATCTTGTACTCTACTTGGGAGATCTACTAGCACATGTACCTGCAGCATGAAATGCAGGTCCCCCATAAGGGATATCAGTACGAGATAATGTACTGAATATGTAAGGCAGGAAATACTATATATGAAGTAACAACTCAAGTGAAACTATGTACTAGTGAAGCATAAGAGACCATCTTTAGTTATACTATGGGATCATATACTTTCTGTTCTTTATATTACTTTACCTTTACGGTATAATCTATGCACAGCATGTAATAAAAATGACCAGATGATCAGTGGTAAAACTGTATTGGGATCATCCCTGGCTAGGTTCTTCCTTAACCCCTTGGGCTACCACCTGTGATAGGATCGTCCCTAGCTAGGTAATTCTTCCACCCCTCGGGCTACCACCCATCAATAAACAATACACTTTATCTTTTAATTACTTTTGGGAGGATTCTTTTGGTGGTCATAATATTGGAGATGTAGAACTGTAGATGTAACATGTGATATGTAGATAATCATACAAGAGAATATGATAATGAAAAGAGTATGTTACATAAATAATGAAATGCATATGAGATGAAATAACTTGTGAACTTTATTTGGCAAAAAAAACCCATATAACTTGGTATCTATGTATGTATACAGATTTGAAGGTAACTATGTATGGGAGCATATGAATATGTGCAAGGGTGTAGTCACAGTTAATAGTTGTATCAGAGTTGGTAAGTGCCTTTATGTGCCAAGGAAGGATCTATGTTTCATGCCAAACAATACGAAATCAAGTAGCCTTATATACCTCATTGTATGACCTCGTTACTACCTTGGAGTGGTTGTGTTTTCCCTCAAATATTTATCTATAGTATATTAGGCAATAAGACTAGTATTAGCAGCAAAGAAACACTTCTTGGCAGCCCAAAATCATAAAAACTAACACCCGGGCAGCAAACTTTTAATTAGCGACGCGAAGGCATTTCTTCAACCTTTTCACTTATAATCATATTTTCTGACAACCATTATTATGTACATGTTACATTTATTTCACACTCTTAACAGTCGTACAACATTCCATAGGGTACAAGACATAACAATCCTGCAGAACACACAAATAGGCAGCATCACATTCGTACTCTCGCTGCATTTCGACATCAACACTCCCAAACTCGTTTCAACTTTACCCCAAGCTATATACAACATTTTTTTCACATAAAAATAGTCATACAATAGTCCAAAAATATTCCCAAATTAGGTGAAGGTCGTGAAACAACAATCTCCAATTATTCGCTCATAAATTTCTTTTAAGAGCACAATTAAGATATCCTACAATAAGTCATCTTTGAGGACTGTAACAGTGGTGAAACAGCCTAGTTACATTAACATCAACCCAACCTTTGTTAACTACATAATTATTACTTCATAATACAGCCAACCAAGAAGAGGAAAACCCCTTAATTAACAAGAAAAGTGTACAACAATCCTTAGGATACATGCTGTCCAGAATTTTCAGCACATGTACAATCAGCTTATTTCTCTAATTTCTATAGACAAACCATATTAAGGGCATAAGTAGATTTACTTGCCTTTAAGATCAAGATTTATATCTCCTTTAGGAACCTTTGTAAGGTCGTGAGACCAGTTTTTTGCCCTTTGAAAGAGAGCAAGAAATAACCAAGAAAAACTGATTTTTTTCCAAGTTGAGATGGCTTTAGGGGTTGTCCTTATCCCCTTTTTTAAAAGACCTCTTGTACGACTTACTTTAGAACTTTTAACCATACATTAACACCTGTTAAGCACCTTGTGATGCAGCATCTTATCCTTTACACTTGGGCCTAAATGGGTCTCCAACTTAATGGGCCTTTTGTTGCCTATTCTTCTCCTTTTCCTTTAGTTACTTTGGGCCAAATTTTCAATGAATTGTGATGGCTTAGTCCAGTTTTCTATGCTTCCCAAACTAAAAATGTAGTTCATTTATGATACCAAAATAGGAGCTAAAGTTACACCTTTAACACAGACTTTATTCACAATCGGACTTGGACAAATTCAACGTCGGGCCTCGTCTCCGTTTAGCTAGCAATTTTAAGCTAAGAAAGTAAGTGACTCACTTGCTATCTCCCTAAGTCCTACAAAAACCTCACTTTTATAACTTCATTTAAGGTAGTAATTTCCTCAATTTTACTTAAAACTTTTTTACACTCGACCCTCATCAGTGTTAGGCAAACATGTCGCCCTTTAATTGGAGACTCAAGCACTTTTTTAAAAAAATTGGCACTACTTTGATCAAACCATATCATGTTTTATTTGCATAGTACTAGCATTGTAATATGTGGGGTGTTACAATATTGAGGAGAGTTGGTAAGGTTTCATATGAATTGGAGTTGCCTATGGAAATAAAAATGGTTCATCTGGTCTTTTATGTATTTAGGTTGAGGAGATGTGTTGGTGATCCAAGTGCTATAGTGCCCTTAGAGGTTGTGGGTGTTGTAGGAGGTAATTTGACCTTTAAGGAGGTTGGGGTTGAGATATTGGATAGACAAGCGAAGATATTGAGGAACAAAGATGTTGCATCTTTCAGGGTCTTTCGGACAAATCAACAAGTGGAAAGTACCATATGGGAAGCCGAAGCAGACTTGAAGAGGAGATATCGATAACTCTTTCATTCTTCTCAAGCTTAAGATAACAAATTATGTCCTATCTCTTATTTTAAATCCTAAGTTTCAGCCCTCGTATCATGTTGCATGCATTCATGTTTATGGTGAATTTTGACATTCATGCTGAGATTTTGAAAATGATGCTTAAATGTATTCTTTGCATTCATTCTGGACTGAAATCTTCATGATTATTTCTTTTATGTATGTTTCTTTGACATTTGGGAACGAATGTTCCCAAGGGAGAGATATTGAAACGCTCCAAAATGTGCTTTGGAAATGCCCATAATCGTAATATCCATATATCTCAAAATTCATGTGTGATATCAAAAATCTGACTTCGTATTCTTGATCACGAGGAAAAATTGAGTGGGAAATAGGTATAATCTCAATTTTAGAGGACCCGTAGCGAAAAATAATATTCACTAATTTTCAATTTCCAATGGCCATCCACGCCCTGGCCGCGATGCGCCAGTGGTGCGGATTACTGTTTGAGGGACTTCGCATCATGTTTGCGTAATGCCAATGGCGCGGACCAATGTATTGTTTTCCTTGGTTTTTCAATTCGGCCCAAGGGCCTTGGGGTCATAGCCGCATGCCCACTTATACGTGAAAATACCTATACTTAGCCATTTTTCAACTCTATATTACTCAAAACCCTCTCAAATCCCTCTCTAAGACTTAACCAAATATTTCATCCAAATTCAAGTATCCCAAGCTTAATTCTGGATCTCAAGAACTCCATTCAAGATTTAACTCTACATCAAGAAAATCCCAGTTCAAGGTATGTTGGTTTCATCCATTGGGTCCTTTTACCCATGGAGCCCAATCTTTCTTTTTATGAAAATTGTATGTTTTGAGTTATATCTTCTATGGGTATCTCTTATTATGGATTTTGATTATAATTTATGTTATGGTTTTATGAAATTTTTATTTATTATGCATGTTTACCTACTTCAAGCTTATACTTTGAATTGATTTTGTCTATTGAGACTACACATGATTCAATCTATGAAATCTATGGGCTATTGTGAAGTTTTGATATGGTTTATAAGTTACCCAAGATAGGGTTTTACCATGATGTTGGTGGTATAATTTATATGACTTTAAGATTCATTTATTTCACTAATCCATTATCTATACTCTTGCATTTTACATGATTTAATCATGTTCTCATATGTGCCCA
Organism: Solanum ossicruentum; assembly: GCA_025774065.1. Taxonomy (NCBI): domain Eukaryota; kingdom Viridiplantae; phylum Streptophyta; class Magnoliopsida; order Solanales; family Solanaceae; genus Solanum; species Solanum ossicruentum. The sequence goes on from JAOTQR010015642.1 coordinate 15,307, forward strand.
CCAAGTGTTCGATGAAATGTAAAGTCACGAATTCTCAAGTTATTTACATGTTTTACAAGTCAAGTGACCTCATGATGAATATGGGCTATCATGTATGTTATAATTCATGAAATTGTCTTTGATTATGCAAGTATGAAGCTAATCCCTATTTCCAAGATTTTACTTCTTGTGAGCCATTCATGTTAAAGCACGGGTTTATGTATGATTATGATCTATTCTCATGCTTCATGTTATGCTAACAATTAGAAGTCAAGTATTTTTAAGAGCTACTCATGTCATGATTCTATGTTTATTACAAGTTACTAAAGTTATGATTATTTCACGTATTCCATGGGATTAGACTTAGCACCGATAGATTAGATGTCGGTGTGGACTATCTTCAAGGGTCCATACTCCTTTCCTCAAACTATGTGCCAACATAGGATTATGTTATACCCTTGCTATACTAGTGGATCTATTTAGTGCACTTTATCTTAAAATTCACCAGAAGTGAGACAAGTTTCCATAAAGGGGGTTACTTCTCCGAAATAGGACAGGTTCCCATAAGGTGAAGTATGATTTACCTTGGCAAGTAAACCATCTCTTTACCGATGAGGGCTAATCATCGGAATTCCAATTTCTAGCTAGGCAAGTAGACCATCTCTTTACAGGTGAAGGCTAATCATCGGAGTTCCAATTTGTAGCTCACTTTATCTTATTCTTTGTCGGTTGAGGTCTCTTCCCATATATTTGTCTTGTTCTATACAAGTTGAATGATTCATAAAGAAATTTTACTTCAAACATTAATCATACATGCCATATTGAGATTATGCTAATTTATTGCCTATTACTATGCATTTTGACTACATCGGCTTATATCTTGTTGCATTGCATTCTTCATACTTAGTATATTCAAACGTACTAATGCATATCACCATGTAGGGACCCTCTTGATCATCCTCCACATAGTTGGTGAGATACTTCAAAGACAAGCTTGGTAAGTCCTCAAGTTCGAGGACACTATCTACTTTTCTCTCATTATATCTAAGACTTCTTTATGTTGAACATTTGACATTATGAGGGTTAGCCTAGAATTTTTTGGGCCCCGCTTTGTTCCAACTTTATAGGTGTATATTGGATATTATGATGTCATTGTGTTATGAACTTGACTCTTATGCTTTTTTTGTATTCAAGACTTCCCTTAGTCCCACTTTCCATTTTATATATCTCTTGTTATTGTTCTTTGATTGATATGCTAAGAGGCTTGTTTGGGTCCTTTTGGGTTCCCATTCGTCGTGTCATGTCTAGGTCCTAAGCTTTGGTTGTGAAAACATTTTAGCATCTCCCCACTTTCTGATCCTCCAGGCACGACACTAAGACTACGACTCATATACATTTCCATGGCTCGTCTGCATGTTCGTAGACTTAACTTTAGAAAATCACCCTTCACTAGAATTGTATAAGAAACCAGCTTTACGGCCCGTAGAATTATCTATGACTCGTAAAGGGTTTCTTGTGCCAAAATTTGTGCCAACCCTTTAATCTCGCAAAACAAACATAAAAACACATCAAATCTACTAACATCACATTAAGAACACACCAAATTCCATTCATAAGCTTCAAAAGTGCTATAATTTAATAGCAGATCACACACTTAGCCCAAAAATCAAGCCAATCCTGTAATCCTGCAAAACAAACATTAAAAAAATCAAATCTACTACATCACTTTGAGAACAAATAAAATTCCTAGTTTAAAGCATCAAACATGTTATATTTTGACAGCACATCAACACCTTTAACCTAAAATTGTTTCTTGTCCTTGCATCTCGAAATCAATCTATATAAGTAGTATAGTAACCCATAGACCTCAATCTAATGGCATACATTATATCAAACTTAAGCACAGATGCCCACACCACTTTAAAAGTACATAGATAGCTATCAAGCAAACTAATCAGATCAACATATGTGATAGTGCAACTATGACAAGCAAGGTAATTGTCAACAAGCAACTCTCACTAAGATAGTACAATGTCAACAATGCAATACAAGTGCCCTCACAGAAAGAAGTCTCATATCCCTTTCATGATGATATTTTCAGATTCAATGTTTGGGACTATGCAAAATCACTCACTCTCACAAAAGACATTCAAATACCTTACTCAATACCATATGCACGCCTTTATACTCATGACTATAACCTTTGACTACTTGGACTAGGATCACTTTAGGACTTTTCACCTTTTTAACATAATGTTTTTCAATATTGTTGTCCTACCAACACTGTCATTTTTCACATCATTCTCCCTTTTTCCCATTTCAATCTTTTCTGGGTGCTTCACTCTCCTTTTTAAGCTTTTTTTCTTTTGTTTTTACATCATTTTTCTTTTTAGCTTTTAGATTAGGCATCACTCACTTTTCTTGCACCCAGAACACATTTTTATCCCCTTTTTCATGTATCACTAGCTTCCCCCACATTTTATGTTTACCCTTACACCAGCCACCCGCAACTTAGGCTTTTGACCTGAGTTGAGATGCACAATATCTAATGTAGAAACCAGGGACACTTTTGGTAGCCACCCACAACTTAGGGTTTTTTCCCTCAATCAATATGCACAATGATCAAGGAAGGACCAAGGCCAATTTCACGATTTAACATCTAATAAGGCTAGGTAACTTGGGTGTTTACGAAGAAAAGGATACATTAAGGCTCAAACATTAGGATCATGGGCTATTTCACAGATTTGGTGGGTTATTTAGGCTATATGTACTATTTTGAACAATGACCTAAGATCCTTTCCTAACCAACTAACCTACATCCTAAGTCAGAGTAACAGGGAATGTTTGGAATTGAAACACAATTTATGAATTTAGCAAAGAAAGTTCACACTCACATAGCACTGATTACACTATCAACAAAGACTGTCATATCATGCTTTTCATCTCAATTCATCCTTACTTATCAAAACAAGCATTGTTAATACAATTGAACAGTTGCTATCAAGACTAACTAACAATTTTTTATGGGTATCATTTTCACACAATAATACAAAAACAAACATATGTCATAGATATCAGTACTACATGCTACTAATACTTCCTACACATCCTAAACATGTCAGTTCAACAAAAACTAAACATCCTTGGGGAAAAAGAACACAAGCAACAAAGCCCCTAGGATTCAAAATTTGGGATAGTTATAGGCCAAGATTACTTACACTTCACAGAGGCCTATAATTGCCTACACCCAATCAAAAAAGAGTTACATTATCCTCAATGTAAAAAGATGGAATATAATGCACCCTGTCAAAAAGAACATACCTGGGTGCCTAAACGCTAGTCTTTGATTGAGTTTGGCCACCCTCAACCTTCTTGGTGGCCTCCTCAGTGGTAGTAGCATGTTTGGAAGGACTAGCAGCCCTCACCATCTCTAAATCTTGAGCCTGACTCATCTTCTCATCTTGCCTCAATCGTATCCTAGCAAGCTCAAGTCCTTACTCCTCTATCAACCCCGCCTATAGCCTCACTAGGTTTAGATTATCAATAATATGAGGCCTCTTCCCATGGGAATTCTATGATGGCTCCTCAAGATCAAACAAGTCCAATATATGCACCGGAGGCTTAGTCTTTCGGATACCAGTGGTGTGGCCAAAACTGCTATCATGTCAGCTGTTGGATCTCCTTCTAAAGGGCCATCATATCTATTGGTCATGCTATGCTAAGGCTATTCTTAACCCACGTCTCAAAAGCATTTATGCGAGCATCTACAGATGTAAGTCTGTCCTAGATGGTGGCCACCATGAATGCCTGCATATGTCCCTCAAACATTGAAATGGTCTGGCAGACCCAAGGCCCGATATGCTATAATGATTGAGTCAACTGGGACTTAGTGTGGGCCAGTATCTGCGCTAGAAATCCTTGCACATAAACCATGCTAGCAGGTGTTGTCGGGTATGGGTAGTATAAGGGGTTCGCTCTTCACATCAACCTCAGAATGTGGGGGCCTCTCCTTAGTGGTAGCAATATCAGTGGTGTTTGATAGAGTCTCAGGTAGTAGCTTCGCCGCAAATATCTCTGGCATCTGTGTAGGCTGGCACGATGCTCGCTAGAGGACCACCACTATATCCTCAGCCTTCATGAGGCTAGTATCCATAGTCCTTTAGACCTCTATCAATGAGACCTGTTAGGTAGCATCTCCACCCCCGACTCTATACAGAGTCTATAGATCAAGCAATGAAAAGTGATGAAGGTAGACCTCTTCATGGATGCCTCGTGAATCTGCTCTGCAATGAGGCTAGTCTAATCAATCTGTCGCCAACCAAGATGCTGGCAACTAAAATAGCATGGTCCAGTGTCAACAAATTATCTGTAAGAGTTGGCTAGATCCGTGATCTCACAATAACCCACTAGAATTTGGTAGGGAAGCTGAGTGAGGCCTTCACGATGGTCTCTGAAGAAGTAGCTATCCATGCAAGGTCTAGGCCCAGCTCTGCAATCTGCTTAGCAACCCATCTCATCATACTAGCCTTGCAGCTCTGGTCTCTCATCAAGGCCTTATCCCTGGTCTACCCCAATCTAAGGTCATACTCTGCTATTGACCTGGGGACTAGGAACTCAGGCCTGAACAACATATGGAAGATGGTTATCTCAAAGATATCCACATGTTGGCTCCTTACTCTAGTGTCTATTAGTCTAGGCTAAGCTACAGGATTCTTACCCTTGGGAAGAGTGCTGAGAATTGTGGTATCATAGGAGGCGTAGCACTCAAGAACCATGGCTGGGGTGTACTTTCCCGGTGCTCTGGGCAGCCACTGGAGCCCATATCTGCTAATAGTGTTCTGAAGGCCGAGGATAATGCCTAATCAAGAAGTGATGAGCTAGGCTCCTTAAAAATAGAGCTATCTAGTTTTCTTTCTCATTCCTCTGCATGCCCTCTGTGTAGATATCCTGCATATCCGCAATGCACCACCGCCTAGATAGAGCATCCAGAGGTGATGGTGATGCCTGAGAAGGTGCAACAGAGGACTCCATCTCTGACTCCTTTTCGGACTCTGACTCTGACTTTGACTACTCTCTTAACGGAGTCATTTGAATGGAGCTACTAACATTGTTGCCTCCCTATTTAGACTAGGGAGACCGAACAACAATAGCCTGTGTCTAGGCCTACCCAGGTATGTCAGTATCCCGTGTCTGTGGTCACTCAGCCTCTAGGTCCAGACAGATACTGTGCTTCTCAATTGAGCCACTAATCTTGGGGGTAACCTGATCCACTGAGGGATCATCTCCCAGCCTCCACTACAATGCTCGGATAACATCATTGGGGCTATAGTACCTGACACATAAACATTTAGCAAACATAGTTAGCTGCAAAAGTCAACAAACAAAAAGCAAAAACACTTCAAATTTTGTTATACATAGGACTTCGAAGGCATTTCTATGAGCCGTAGTAAAAACTACGAGCCAAAGAAAGCCCTCAAAGAATAGTGTTCACAAATTTGTTTACTGGAATTGTATCTACGAGACTAGGTACGACTCATAGAAGAATCTATGAGTCATAGAAGTGTTTTAGTCTTTAAATATTTACAGGCAGGGATCTACAAGACATATCTTCGTGTCATAGAATATTCTACGGCTCGTAGAAGGTCTCATCTAGTAGATCCTCAAAAATTTCAAGTTTCTGGATTTTCATTCGAGGGGAAACTATGGCTCATGGAAATTTGCACAGGCCATAGAAGACCCTGGTAGAGTGAAAACCCAAAACCATGAGTTTCCAAGCCCATCAAAGAGGACCCCACACAACATTTTTTAACAGTTAATTCAACATTGAAGCAAATTATGACACCCCCCACATGATTTATTAAAATGCCAAACACCCCACATGCAATTATTTTCATACAACCCCATTGAATATCATTTTACATATTTACCCAAGCCAACTGACCCCATTTGAATGAATGGATATCACATTACACAAATATATTCACATATCAATTTTCAAGCATATAGTCAATTTAATCCAAATGACCATGTGACAATAGGTTTTCATATATATCATTCAAACACATAAATGGTCACACACACAATTTTTTATCTTTTAATCAAATTCAAGTATTAGCAACATTATTAATCATGATTCAAATTTAAGCACAAACAGGGGCACATACGGGTTCATTCCATATTGTTCGGATTACCATACCCATCAAGTAATTTGAACTTAAGTACCACAAGTTTAGTATATAAAAAGATTTTTAGGGCCATGAACTTACGAAATTAATTGACAAAGATGTAAAAAAGTGAAGTAGGAATCAAAGAGGGTGAAACCCTAGGCGATGTCGGAGGCTGCCGAAAAATTGGTGGTTGTCGGTGGTTGGTGGTAGGAAAAAAAACAAGTTTAGGAGTGTCGGGTGCTTTATGTAATTTTGGGGAAGAATGGGCTAAATATAATTTGACCCCTTCCATTTATAGGTTGACCGGGTCAGAAAAAATTAATAGGCTTGGAATCTACGAAACCTCAATTATGGGATGTAGAGAATTTTACGACTCGTAGATCCTGGTTTCATGGAATTCCCAAACCCTAATTTTTGGGCATAGGTTTCATGGACCATTGTAGAGTCATAGAATTGAATACAACTCATAGAATTGGTCGTAGAAACCTTCACAGTCAAAAACAGAAGAACTTACCAAGTGCCCAAACAACCTTCTTCAAGTCATTTGGTCTCTTCACTGACTGACAGATGTTAAACACAACCATCGTTTAATCTAAACTTAAGTTAGCTAGCTTCCATATCCATTAGTGCTCGACCAGTCGCTAGGAAGGGCCTTCCAAAGATGGTAGGGACTTCGAAGTTGCCTTCGCAATCTAGGATCGCAAACTCTGTGGGGAATATGATTTCTCAACTTTGACTAGTACGTTATAAAATATCCTTACAGGCTTCTTCACTATGAGGTTAGCTGTCAACAATTGCATGCTGATCGGAGTAGGGGCTCCCAATCCTAGTTTTTTGACAAACACATGAGGCATCAGATTTATTCTGGCACCAAGATCACACAATATCCTTGCAAACTCCACATCTCCAATACTACAGGGTATAGTGAAAGCACTGGGATCTTTCGTGCTTTTGCACCAAGGACCTTGTAGAATTTCACTATAATGTTGAAGTTCTTGAGAGAGTTCCTGACTCACAATTTGCTTCTTTGTAACCAAGTCCTTCATAAACTTCACATACCCTGACATCTTTTCTAATGACTCAATAAGAGAAATGTTGATGGACAGTTGTTTTAGCGTGGACAGAAAGTGCTTGAACTTACCCTCCTCCTTCTTCTTTTTGATTCTTTAAGGGAAGTGAGGAGAAGGTCTATGAATGGGCTAAAGCTTTCATACCACCTCTGCAACATCACGCCCCTTCCTTGGCATGATCATCTTTGGTCTCAACATCTTTAACCTCAACTGTTTCCTCTCGAATATCACCAGCATCAACCTGTATCGGAGGATCAATGGTACTTTTACCACCACGAGTAGTACTGCCATAAATTGCCCTTCATTCTTTTGATTCTGAACTATGTTGCTAGGCAGTCTACCTCTCTGTTGCTGGTTGAGTTGAGTTGATACTTGACCAAACTGTTACTCCAACTATTTAATAGCAACATAATGGGACTCGATCTTGTGATTAATGCTGGAGATGTCAGACACCATCCCCTCAATGTGTCATCGTGTCAGGCTTTTTAATAGTCGATCAAACATCTCCTTAACTCTAGAACTACTAACATAAGTATAACAATTGTTTGGTAGAACGTAAGGACTATTTCTATAGCCATCTCTACATCCTAAATTAACATCTTGATCCTGGCCCCTGTCGTAACATAGTAACCTCTATGATTGCTTCTGAAGGAACTATCTCTATTCTAGTCCTGACCTTGGTTTTCTTGACCTTGATGCTAATAGTCCTGCTTAGATCATTGGGCGTTGGTCTCGAAAAACCACTGTCTAATCAATAATGAAGCAAGTGTGCTCCTCATATTAAGGATCTTCCTACATAGGTGCTAGCGAAGGCTGATGAACAACTGCATTAACTCATTCCCGATTCTGCTTCATCTTCACCTCCATGTTGGTACTAAATTGGGAAAGTTCTTGCATTATCTTCTCACTTACTTTAGCTTGCTCCAAATTAATCTTGACATCACATGTGCTCTTAGTAGAGGACCTGTGTCTTGGCCCCTATGCACAATTCATCTTGACCATCTTTTCTGGCTTCTCCGCAACCCTTGCAAATGGTTGATCTAGAAATATGCAACCTGTGATGGTATCAACATATGCTTGGTTATTCTTGTCTAGGGCATGATAGAAGCTCTCCACCCAAGGCATCATCAATAAATTTGTGGTCAGGGACACTTCTCAAACACTTTGTGAATTGCTCTCATGTAGTACCGATTGAGTCATTAGGAAGTTGCTCAAAGTTGTTGATATGATCCTTCAACTTGAGCTTTTTTGATCTCAAGAAGAACCTCTCAAGAAGGCCTTCAATAACTTATCCCAAGTGGTTACAAACTTTGTAGGTGCTCGGATAGTCATAGCATTACACTACCTGTCAAAGATAATGGGAAGACATGAAGCCCAACAACATCTATAGACAGATTCTACATTCCTATTATACTCTTACAAACAAACACAATGTTGTGTAGATGACTATGGAGATCCTTTGATGGTATGACTGCGAACAACCTACGATCTACAGCATCTAAAGTAACCCACTTAAAACCACGAACTTTGTATCATCCGATAGTGGCAGTAATGCAATGTCCATAGTAACATCCATAGCCATAGGATACAACTAATATCGATTCCACAAATAAGCATCAGCATTGAAGTCCTGTGGCTGTGGATCAATGTCCTCAACAGGAGGTGGGTTGTCATTCTCATTCTCATACTCATTCTGGTTCTAATTCAGAGTTGCATTCATCTTTTTTTTTGCGTTATCTTGGGCCATCTTTCTCAATCTTTTCGAGATCTGTGGGTCAAACAGAGTCAAGGGAATGCCTTAACTTTGTTTGTTGGGTACACACTACACTAAATAGAACAGAAACAACAAAAACATAAAATGAGGGAAATAAGGATTAATTCTCGAACTACTAAAATTAAACAAGTCTAGTCATATTCCCTAAAAATGGCGCCAAAATCTTGATGTCACCCAAGCTACACCTCATTTTTTAAGGCTAAAATGGTCGTCATCAAGATATATAACCTAGCCAAGGTTAGGGTTGAACCCATAGGAAATATGGTAGATTTAGAAGAATTTAAAGCAATTCAGGTGGATTAACCTACATATCTCCCCAAGGAGGGGGGCTGTTACAACTATGAAAAGTAATCCTAAACAAAGATAAGTGCGAAATTAGCATGAAGAGTAACTAGGGCATTGAGCTCCCATGAGTCCCTAACTTGGTATTATCAGATAATCAAGTTCTTTTCTAGTGTATAACATATAGATCAATAAGTTAAATTTAACAAACCCTTTGATCCAGGCAAGAGGCAAATTTAACTACATGATTTGATCCATTCCCGTAGTGTGACATTACTAACCCTTACCTATTGTTCCAGTACAACCTCTCCTTGGCCCAGTTTGGTCGATTAGACTAGAAACATTAACTGAATCTTTTTAATTAATCTCTTTTCCTATTTGTTACTACCTTGATCATGTCATAACACTAGGCGAGTTCTTATATTGGCCATCGTTAAAATGCATTAAATCGAAGAGAATTAATTAATACATACATGCACACTTTACAAGAATTATGAATTATGCAGTTTTACCTGGTTCGTACTTCATGGTTCCCGCAACTCTAGTTGTGGATTTAGCCACTCATGATCAGTGTAGATCCAAGAATCATGAACTTGAATAACATAACTTAGCACTTACACAAGAGATTTAAGAATAATAAATCAAAGCTCTTCACCAAGAATCACAAGATTGAATTAAAGACACAAAATAATATTTCTCAAGTGTTTCTCTCAAGCTCTCTACTTTATGCAATGTTCCATGAAAAATAACTTGTTTGTAGTCTTTGAAATACAAAACCAAAAATAAAATAGGAGAATTGGGTCGGCAGGCTCAATGGGCCGATTAATGTTTTATGGCCCGTAGTCAGGGCTTTGTGGATTTCATCTTCAATTATGGGGTTGACTTCTAGGACACCTTTCTATGGGTCGTATAAAGTTCTACAGCTGATAAAGGGTTTCATCTGCTAAATATTTAGTAACTCCCTACTTTTTAATCCTCAAGGCATGACACCAAGTCTATGGCTTGTCTACATATTCGTACATGTAACTTTAGAAAATCACCCTGCACTAGAATTTTGTACAAAACCTATTCTACGGCCCGTGGAATTTTCCACAACTTGTAAAGGGTCTCATGAAGCCTCACTTTCTACAAAATTTGTGCCCTTAGCCCGAAAATCAAGCCAACCCTTTAATTTTGCAAAACAAACATAAAAACACACTATATCCACTAACAACTCTTTGAAAATAGATAAAATTCCATGTTTTAAGCACCAAATGTGTTATATTTTTCTAGCACATCAACTACTGGTTTATGACAAGAGAAACACACCATGTTTTGTGAGATGGGTATAGTTCACTCGTAAGGGATCCCTGGGTTATGCAATACGAAAACCGTTGCTATTAAGCCATAACGTGTTAGAGATAAGAGTGTGGCCCTTATAGCTAGGTGCAGGCTATATCCTATGCGCTTCCTGGGGTTACCTACAATGAAATACTAGCTATATGGGTTAGTCTTGGGTATCAACACACTATTTAGACAAGGGCACGTTATTAGTGGGATGACACGTGGTTGCTTTAGGTGATATCATTTATAGAATCTGGTTTACAACATGATTCTCGATAGGTGACATCCTTTCATTTATCTATCTTCTTGGGCCTTAGCCTAGGTCATACAACGCTACACTATGAGTTGTTTTACATAGAGAAAGGGCTTAGGAACGGCCGAATATGGGCAAGTGCCCCAAGACAGGCATGTGTTCTAACTTACTCGTACTTGTATAAGGGTATAGAGCCTATTGCTATTAAGATATGTTTACTAGGAGACTATCTATTAATTATATTCCATACTGCGGCCTGATTCTAGTATAGAGATGGCTTTGTTGGGTTGGGTTGCCCGAGATAAATATGATGCACCAGAATTGTCTATGCTCACTCTAGGTACTTATGATTGACGAGGTTATGGTATATTGGCCTTGACAGGAATAACTCTATGGTGATTTGTGATACTCATGCACTTTGATATACTACTGATGGTTTTTGGGCACCGGTTCTCTCTATCTGATATGGGTTATCTGTTGTATCTAAGAGAGGTAGTAGTTACTATTGTATGGGTTTAATTAAGATTGTGGGATACCAAGGTTAAGAGGTCATCGCCTACGTTTACTCTGGGCATGACATGACTTTGGAGTTCTGGATTCAAATAGGTTAGTTGAGTGAGTGAATAATTGATATCTCAAGTCCCAGATGATTCTTCATGTCACCGTCTGAGCACTGGTGGTCATGTATGATAAGTTTGAGTCTTGAGTAATACTCCTTATGATCTGTGTCCCGATGGTCACGACTATGATGCCAGGTGATGGATGGAGATTTTCAGGATCGAGTACTGGCTGAGATTTGGTTCCACTCTGGGTTCGAGACACTACTATTTAATCAGAGAGAGATATGACACACTGATTGTTTTGAGCCTGAGACTAAGTTGATTATGGGTCATAGACCCCATTGATTATATTTTGAGTGGAAGACCCCACTGATTCCATTTAGGGGTAAGGCCCCATGATTGAGATTCTGAGATTGGACCTACTTGTATACAAGGGAGATTCTTTCTTCTTAAGGGATATCTCCCACCTTTACGCATGTATATTTAGGATCGGGTGCCATGTACCGACATATGGTCAAGGACACAGTGACATGTAATTGTTAGGGCGAGGCTTGTGATTGATCACCTATGGATCCATACACGTATCCATACCCTAATTGTGTGTGGGTGTACCTCCTGGGCTTATGGGGGCTCAAGAGGTGTTCAAGCTTAGACACTATGGCCTTACACCCATATACAGTCGACCTGTGATCATGTGATATTGGGAGTTGGGTTCTATTGTGATTCAGCTGATTAGATTGTGCGCAGGTGTATCTTCTGGGGTTATGGAGCCCCAGTTGGTGTATGATGATGTTCACGCTATAATAAAAAAGCAGTCGCTATCAGCAATTAACCTAACCAAAGATTAGTGTTGAATCTACAGGGAATATGGAGCTTGACTACAAGACTTCACTACTAATCATTTGAAGCATACATAACTAAAATCTATAAATGGGGGGTTTTGTGATTCCAAAAACAAAAGTAAAATTAATACTATACTACGATGAGGGAAAACTCTCAAATTTAGGGACAACTTGGGAATTATGTTCCCCATGGTTTGTTGACTCGATTACACTGGATAACATAACTACAATTGAAAATTCGCATGTAGAATGGTAACTTAGGTTCTTCCAGCCCTCTTGTGAAGGTGAAGGTCGAATTTCACCATAGCACATGCTCGGCAACCATGGTGTGCCAACTAATCATTACCCATTGTCCCAGTCAACCTCCCCTTGGTCAGGTTTGGTTGATTAGACGAGAAGAAATCGATCAAATTCTATCATCTATTTCCCTTTTCCTATTTATCATTACCTTGGTCGAGATCGTGATAGTAGCCGGGGTTTGGTGTTAGCCACCACCAAACAACAATCAATATGAAGAGAAATAGATAATATATGCAAAACCCTAATCATAGAAATGCAAGAAACCTAGGTCATGTCAAGTCAACTACCTATGGTTCTCAAAACCCCAAGTTGTGGGTATTTAGCTACTCATGACTAAGGCAAAATCAACAACAATACAAATACAAGACATAGTTGAGAGTTTTGCCAAAAACAATGAAAAGTGTAGACACCACAAGTTGCAAACCCAAAAGCTTGATAGATTGGCAATGAGTACAAAGCAAGATTTGCAATCCCCAAAATGGGTTTTCCAAGAGAAAATGATAAACTAAGCGAAAAACCCTAATATATTCTTGAGAGAATATTCAAAGGCAAGTTCTATGTTCCAAAGTCTAGAATCTCATAATAGAACCCTAACCTAATGTATTTATAGTGTTTACAAACAAACCCTAAAAGTAATAAAGAAAAGACAGCTGGCAGCTGGTATGTCTCGCAGGTACGACTCATAGGGTGGCCTACTAGTCATAGTTGGGATCTTGTATCAGGTTCTTTGCATCTTGGACTCAACTAGTATGACCCACTAGTATGTGTAGTTGCTTGGGCTATGACTCGTATGCTCCTCTCATAGTCTAGGCCTTCAGTTTTTGGTCTAACAATTTGGCTCTCTAATTCCTGCTATGAGTCCACCTATACGAGTCTTAGTGCAACTACGACTCATAGGATGACCTTATAGGATTGACCTCCACTTGGCAGAGTTCTGAGTTTGTGGTCTTTGTTTCTTACTACAATAGAACCCTATGACTCGTAGCTCGGGCTATGACTCATAGGTGAACTTGTTTGTCCTATGCTTCAGCAAAATCTGCATTTTTATCCAAAATCATGTCAACCTAACTTTTCTGCAAGAACAACACAAAAACGCATAAAAACCATAAAAAGTCGCATTATGAACTCAAAAAATCCTTTGTTTTAGGCATCAAACATACTGTATTTTGATAGCACATCAACACCCTCAACTAGAATTGTTGCTTGTCCTCAAATGACGACTCAATCTATGCAGACAATAAGAAATACATAGAAGTTATACCAATCGTATAAACATCATTCACTCTAATCCAAGCTAATGAGCATCAACCATCCACATGATCATTTTCAAAATCATATTGTAGAGTTACTGAGCATAACAAAACATGATGATGAATCTGGAAATCAACTATGATAAGCTAATGAGCATCAACCATCCACAATCACTGGTGCAACCATATGCTAATTAAGTAGTGCAATGCCCTCATAGAAAAGAAGGTCCTCTTACTCACTCAAGAAGCATTTAGAATTCAGGGACAGAGGAAACATTCTTACTCTCACAATTAAAATTCATGCATATTGACTAACACTATAGTCTTGCCTCTATACTCATCTTATGACTTGGTAATAAAGTGGATTTGGATCACTTTAGGACTTATGGGCTTGTAACATAGGTTCAGGGGGCTTTGGTATGACATTTTGAGCAAGTAGTGACTAAAGGCTATCCTTGAACCATGTTTACCAACACTTTTTGCTTTCATAACCCAACCCTTTTTAATAAATTCACCCTTATTCTCCTATTTCAAACTTTTCTCGAGTGCTTGCTTTCTATTTTCAGCTGTGTCTTATTTCTGAACTCATTTCTTGCTCTTTTTCCCAACTCAAGGCACTTTTCTTTTTTTTTTCTTCACTCATCTCATGCTTTTTCATTTCTTTCTTTATTTCCCAATTAACAATCTCATTTTCATTACTTTACCACTATAAGGGCCACCCTCAACTTAGGCTTTTAGCCTGAGGTGAAGTACACAATATTCATTCCTCAAACCAGGGCCATAGTTTGTCACCACCCTCAACTTAGGCTTTTAGCCTCATTTAAGGTTCACATGTTCAAGGATAGACCAGGGCCAATATCAAGGTATTTCATCAAACAAGGTTAAGCTAGCAAGGTGTCAAGAAAGAATGAGTACGTGAAAAGTTCAAAAATTTGGAACAAGGGATTCACTCACTCATTTGGTAGGTAATTTAGAGTAAAAATGGTTTCACTAAAAGAACAAAGGCCTAAATGTCACAACCCAAGCCTAGGCCTAGATGTGATCGGTGAATGGGGAACTCAAAGGGACCCTAAACAAGCCTCATAACATATCATTACACATCCTTGATCGCTGAAGCAATGTAAAATAATGTAAGAAATATAAATAAGGGGAATTGAGACTAAGGGAGAGAGAGATTTATACTTAAATATCTTGAATATCATAAGTGAGTCAATAGGAGCTCCGGTTCCTACATGATAATATCATGTAGGCATAGAGTATGTGTTAGTATGTTTGAATGTACTAAGTATGTGGGATGAAATGCAACAATAGATAAGCATCATAATCAAAATGCATAGAGATAAGCAATAGATAACATAATAATAATATGGCATGTATGAATGATCATGAAGTAAAACATGCTTACAATCCAATGAACATGTATAGACCATAATACATAAGTATGTCAAGAAACCTCAACTGGCATAACATAAGATATTTTGGAGGCATATCCTTCCTTATGAGAGCCCATCCCTTTTAAGATTAAGTGGACTTCCTTATGGGAGCCCATCCCTTTTCGGATTAAGTGACCTTCCATACGGGAGCCCATCCCTTTTTGGATTAAGTGGCCTTCCTTAAGGGAGCCCATCCTTTTTTTGATTAAGTGACCATCCTTATGGGAGTCCTTCCCTTGTCGGATTCTGTGGTCTTCCTTACGGGAGCCAGTCTCTTTTCGGATTAAGTGTCCTTCCTTAAGGGAGTCCATCCCCTTTCGGATTAAGTGACCTTTCTTATGGGAGCCCTTACCTTTTCGGATTAAGTGACCTTCCTTATGAGATCCCATCCTTTTTTGTATTTAGTGACCTTCTAGCTCATCAAACCATTTCATTTCCATCATCAAGAAAGAACTCCTTATTTTCCCAAGAATATAACAACATGAGGACCCAACAATTCACTCGTAATACCATGGGTGCTTTACATGATTTATACACGCATATATACATCATTTCATCACCATATAATCATCATAATATCATCCAACTCATAAGATATGTATTGGACCTTCGATTCCTCAAGAACCCCTAGCCGGACATTTTATCAAACACTTAGCGGATGTATAATGTGGGTAAAAGACCATGCAATTTATGGATGAAATCATGCAAGAAAATCCATTGTAAAACCATCATTCAACACATTGCAACACCCCTAAGACATACAAATCAAAATCCCTCATCAAATCCAACATTAGATCCAAGATTTAGAGCTTCAAACATACTAAAACAACCATACTTTCATGAAATAAAATCACTATGCAGTAAATTTCTCAATGTACAAGACCCACATGTAAAATCAACTTTAAATCATATAATATTAGTAAACGGGAGGCTTAAGCACCATGGGTGGAAGGACCCAATGGTTCAACACTACATACCTTGACTTTAGAGAACCCTCCAAGAAAATTGGAAATGGAGACTTGAAGCTTGAGCGAGATCCTTGATGAAATCCTTAAGATTGTTCTTGAGTTTGGGACTTGAATTTAGGGTGAAATATGAGTCTAAATGTTTGAGTGAGTATTGGGGAAAGTTTAGGATAATATGAGGGTGAAATAAGGCTAAGTATAGGCAAAAACATGTATGGAACCCTTGGGCCCAAGACTTGAAAGTCTTGGACCGAAATTAAAAAAAGGACCAAAATAACACTGGTCTGCGTCGCCTCTCACTAGAAATCTGTATTTATGCACAAACAAATTCTATGTAAATGGGCATAAATTCTTTATCTGAACTCCGAATGAGGTGAAACCAAGTGCGTTGGAAACATAATTTCAAAGAGCTTTAATTTGATAGGTTGTGGGCTACCTAATTCTTTGTATGCTAAAAGATATGCCCCTTCAAAGTTGACCCTCCTAAATTGCATTTTTTGTGATGCTTGGATTTTGATACGGTTGCTCTAAAATTCGGGTTAGACCCATTTCCCACTCAATTTGACCTCCTAAACAAGAATATAAAGTTGAATTTTTGAAATAATGAATGGACTTTCAGATATACAGAAATTACAATTTCGAGCACTTTTGAAGCACATTTTCAGCACTTTTTGGGATCGTTTCACTAAGATCCTTTCAAAATCAACCCCTAGAGTAACAAGGAAAATTATGAGTCCATACAAGATGCATGAATGCAGCAAAATAAGCTCACAATACACATGACATTGCACCCACAATCAAGTATAGATTCATAGGTCATGCTTCAAGCCTTAGCTTACCTTCACATTATCAGAATAAACATTGCCACATACTCAAAATGCATGAATGCATCAATAATGACCATCTCAAAAATTTTGAGGGTACCTAATTTTTCATCAAAACTTTAAAAGGCATCTAAAGACTATGTATATGCCAACAGATAGCACTACTATGAATTTACACATTATCTACACTACCTAAACATATCGGTTCAATAGAAAATTAAACATCCACAAGGAAAAAGAAACATGGAAAGAAAACCTTGGGATCGAAAATAGGAGAAGTTATGGACACGAGTTTACTCAGACTTCACCTTAATCCATAGCTTCCCACAGCCCACCAAAATAGGATACTTTGTCCTCAAAGTAAAGAGAAGAATGACAAACAAACACGATAACATAGAAATATATATATATATATATATACACACACACACATGTGTGTGTGTGTGTGTCTGTGTGTGTGTTTAAAACCACACATTAAAAACCAAAAACTAACATCCATAATATTAGTAGAAACACCAACATAAAAATATTTAAACACATCCAAAAACCAACATATTAAAAAGATTGTCTTCCCAAAGTTGCAAAAACTTTGCTAAGGTCTAGCACCCACCAAACCTCTAAGAAGGTGGTCTCGTGTTCACGAACACAGAGTGTGCACAATAGGCTATAAGGCATAATCGCGCCTAATTATTCGTGAAGGCGAAGATCTGAACGGGTGTCACAAATGAAAATACAAGTCACTTGTGACTTTGTGTGATACAATTTGAAAAAAGAAGATCATGGGTAGGGAATAAAATCAAATGTGAGGTAAACAATTCTTCAAAAACTTTTCCCTTACATATGAAAAGCTCAAGTTCTTCCTTTCTCATCCTTTTAGGCTCTTCGCTTAGAGGTATCTCTACCCTACTCTTTATCCATCCTTCTTTGGTAGTGAAAATCATATGCTGCCATAAAATGGCTTGACAGTGGTAAATGGTTGAATGCTTAATTCCTCTTATAATGTGCCACAGTGCTTTAGCCATGCTCTCTTTCTCTATTTTGTCTTCTTCCCAACATGTTTTGTTACTGTGGTGTCTCATATCTAAAGTTTGATTCTTGCGCTTAAATGTTTAAAATAAGAATGAATCTTGGTACTAGGTTATTGAGTGATATTTGGGTAGTGAATATATGCTGTCGGGGATGGATTGGGGGTTGTTAACATGTTAAAATCATGATGACAATGTATGCCCTCTACGTGTTTTATGAAATGCCCCTTTGAATTTTGGTGTTGGTGACTGCAACCCTCTGCAAAAGCAGACACCATGCTGCTAACGCGAAAGTTCTTGAAACTCTGTACTCTCTATAGATATGGATATCCTCCTGCAAACGCAGAGTAACTTGAACTCGATGATCGCACTTGTATGGTTGCAAACACAGAGAACAGTTGGTCATTGTTCAAAAACAATGATGCTTCACTCTTTAATCTAGACAATTTCCAATTAACTTTCTTAGTCCAAATGTTTTCTAACGCATGATTTAAATTTCTTTAAGTTGTTTTTGTCATGTTGTCTTTTGATTGTTGGTCTAATTCGAGATAAAATAGAACCTGAATATTTACTCTATGAAAATGAGATTATACCAAAGGTGAGTGAAGGTACCTCCTTTGATCAAAGAAAATTCCTCTCAGACCAATGTGCTCGAAAGTATGATAAACACTTAGGCTAGACTATGATAAGAGAGAATGGAGTTTGCTTTGACAAGGTAGAAGAGAAGGAGCCAGAATTCTTTGTTAGCTTCAGCCTTCATATTGGCTATGCTGTGCTGATGAGACGATCAAGGATAATCCCATAATAGTGGTTGAGCTTTACACCAACACCTCAGAGACTAACTTTGGACAAGAGATGCTACCATGATCCAAGGAGTGAGAGTCGACTTCAGCCCAAGCATTAATAATGCTACTTACAGGTAGTCAGATGTAGATACCTAGGTTGAGTGCCAAGTAATGATTTTAGGGAGTCCCTCGTGCCTTTTTTTAATTTATTGTCATACCGTAAGGATATAGTACCATTATAGTTGGGGGTGCTCTTATGAATTGATTTGGTTTGATTGTATATCTTGGACTTTTGGATTTTTCCTCGTATACCTTGATTGATTCGCATTCTCACTAGTTGGTATGGCATGCCCTTGTCGAGCTAGTATATATTGTGTTTGGGTTTATCTGTTTTAGTAGATCTCGTAGCTTCTTATTTTTCTTTTTGATGGTGTGTTTAATAGACGGTTCCCGATAATGGATTGAGTGATGACATTCTTATGGGAAAATCATCAATAGTGTGTGTGAGTGCGTGAGAAGAATATGATCTTTGGTGAAGTCTATGGGAAAATCATCAATAGTGTAGCCATTGACTCTTGTTGGTGCTATACATTGGGATCGTGACTTATTTTGTACTAATATATTTAGTCAAGTGTTGTGAATTATAATAAGGCATACCCCTATGATTTTTGAAAGTTAAATGGTTTTGAGATGATTTTGAGATAACATTTTGACTCTTTTTGTGACACTTACTTGCTAGATGGATATATTTGAAAAATGAGCCCCTTGTGCTTGACTTAAGAGTAATATTGACCCTTTCTGACTTGATTTGCATGTCATGTGTGATGTGAGTTTTTGTTTTGTTCCTTTTGTGCATTTGTATTACCTAGAACTTGCCTTGTTGGTCTTCATAGACTTTGGTTGAAAAAATGATCTTAGGCATTCTTTGGTTTGAATTTAGTCCAATTAGCCTAAATATCCACCAAATGCATTGATACTATCCCTAGTGCCCTTTTGAACCTAATCCTTTCTATTGGCAGCCAAATTTACAATCCTTGAACCTTTTTGAAAAGATATCCCTCTTTTTTGGACCCTTGTCCCTTCTTAAGCTTCCCATATTTATGACAATTGAGGCTTTAAGCCTAAGTTGGGAATGATGTAGGTTGAAAAAGAAAGGTGTCTACCACTTGGCTTGTCAAAAGAAAAGAAAAAGAACACTTTCAAAATGAAAAGAAGATGAAGAAAAAGTGCTTGAATGAAAAGAATCGTCCAAAAAATGTTGAAAAATGGTTGCAAGTGGGGAACTTAAGTGAAAAAGAAGGGTTAAATACACATTGGTGGGAAATGTGAAAAGAAAAGTGGAATAGTCGAAAAAGCTGAATGTTGCGTGTGGAGCTTAAGGAAGGTTAGTCACTATTATCTAATTTATTTGACCCTACCCCTAAACCTACATTACAAGCCTAAAAAGCCCTTTGAGATCTCCAACCAAATGAAGTTGAGCCAATGCTGATTGAAAATGGAAGAAAGTCTATGGTGTGCCATTTGTGTGCACAGGATGTTCTTTTGTTGAGTGTGAGTGTTTGAGTCATTGTCCCTTCTTCATGTATATACATGTGTGTTTTGGGGACTTTCTTTCTTTTTGTGAGGACATGTAAATTGACATGGATTGATGATATTTATTCTTTTCTAAGTTTGAGCCAAGTGCGACTTATTATTCGACTAGTAGTTCAGTCACTTCTTGAGAATTGTTTGTGTTGTCACTTGGTCATCCTTGGAAGTTAGTTTAGGTTTGAAAAATATTCTTTTAAAATGTGAAGGAGTTACTTGATAGGCATTCACTCACTTGTGCTAATTAATTGTATCAACCATTGTCATGATCATGATTTAATTTTGTAAAGTGAGTTGGGATTGTGTGCTTAAATTGTTAGTCTCTTGAGTTTGGTTTTGTTTTGCTTGAGGACAAGCAAAGTCTTAAGTTACACTCATTTCTTACTCTTTTTTGATGACTTCGTATTACAAATCTTATCCTTTGAGGATAATTATATTTGGAATGGTGTATACTTCAGGTACATATGGTTTAGATGTGGATTTGCTAGAAAGAATTGAAGTTGAAGCTAAATTAGAGAAAAAAGGAGATGAAAATACAAAGAGGTGTACCTGACAACAAACACACTCCGCAAATGCGGATGCGAAGTAGTGGACTAGCAAAGAGCACTAATGCGCCCAACACTAGCGGTAGGTGGAGCAGAATGCGACTACTATCCATGATCGCAATATGCCTAGTCACGGATGCTGTGGTTGATGAACCTATTGACCTTCGAGAATGCGGTCAAAGCTCCACAAACGTGGAGTACTTCGCTGACCAGTGTCGGGGCACTTAAGCAATTTTGTCATTTCATTCCCAAATCAAATATACACCCACTCCTAGCCCTTGTTCTTCATACTGGGATATGAGAGAAGGAACATTCATAAGAAAAAGAAGAGAAAACCGCACCTTGGTGTAGATTTTAGCTTAGAGTGAGGATTTAGAGCAGGTTTTCCACAAATTTTTGAGTGGATTGAAGAGTGTAAGCTTCAGTTGTATTTATCTTTCACGCACTCTTTCTTTCCTTGTTCTTGAATGCATAATTTATAGATATAATTGAGCTTGGATGTTAATTTTTTTATGAGTCTTGATTGTTTCTCTTGCTTTCATGCTTAGTTGATGATTTACTTGCAAAATTAAATGGGTTCCTCCCAAATTGCTTTGATTGATTAAATTAATTTATGGATTTATGCCTACCTTCATGTTTAACTTATGATTTGAGGTAGCGAACTTGAATCTAGCTTAGATCTTTAATTATTGCTTTAATTAGAGTAGTTGAAGTGGAGGGTTCGCATGTTAGTAGTGGTTTATGTGTTGAGGTCCTCAATGGCTAAGGTCTTAGGAATTTTTCTTTGAGGTGCTCAAGCCAGGCGTGTCTTTGAATGACTTGTACTAGGTTTTTGAGAAACACCACATTGTCATTATTGCGGTGTGGTTACAAGCAACCTACACTACAAGAAAAGCCATTATTTTAGACCAACATTGAAGGACGACGTAATGATCTTATATCAAAATATATGTTTATTAGGAAAAGATTATATTGTTTATCCCTACTTCTATATGCTATTGTGAAGGTACAAAATCTAGTCGCTAATGAAATTACTAACTGGTCTCAAAATCTAAATATAGTATTGAGAAGCGGGAGAAAGTGAAAAATTTATTTTTATAAAAGCTCATCAAGTGCTAAAAATTTTCTTTAACTCATTAAAATTCTTTGATAGAAGTCTTTTTTGTTTCAGTAAATAACAATCAAGCCGGTTTATATTTTTCAATACTCAAAAAACCCTACATTAGAAGTCTCTACAACGGCTCTTCAAAAACCCTCCATTTAGGCTTCTATCAGAAAGATGTTTGCTGCTGGTGCTTGGCCTTAGAAAGGAGGAGATTTTCTTGCCTGACCGGCACCTGTTTCTGTACTTTCTTCTTTTCCTGCAACAACAACATTACGTCTTCTAAAAGCTAGTAGCGATTAAGTTGACACATTCCTTGTTCATCTATTTTTATGTGAATGTTGGAGAGATTGGAAATGTTCTAAATCAACTTGGATTGAGATTTTGTTGTTGAAAAGAGTGGAAGTTAAATAATGTACATAGAAGTAGAGAAAAGTGAAATTGTGAATAACAAAAGAAATTCTTTGTGTGTCATGGTGCTCGGTTGTCATTGTTTCTCTTCATCTCTTTCTTTCCTTAGAAAATTATACTCTTCCAACATTGCAAGCAGTGGTACGTAGGGGTCAGACACTTCTTGTATGTAAGAGATGATTAGGTAACAACTGAATTAACCTATCCTTAGATGGCCAAATGGTATTCTACTTTTGTTGCTTTCTCAGAGTTCAATTCTGTTGCATTAAGTTATCCTGGAAGTTAGAATGTGGCCAGGTTACTTAATTTTTGTTAGCTAACCTTTATCTAGTTAAAAAACGTTAGGAAAAGATTGGTCCGCACTCCTTATGTCTCTGGTTGCAACATCGAATTAAAGGGCAATTTTTTTTATGACACCTCTTTTTATGTATTGTTGTTGCTGGTCCGCCCTATTACCATTTGAGTCTTAAGTTGATGTTGTGTTCTGTTAATGAACATGTCCTATAAATGGATGTAATTAGTGACATCATTTCTCATTTCACCTTTTATCTGAAATTATATTTGACTGAATTCTACAATCTTTTTTCTTTGCATCACAAGTTTCTTGCCAAATTACTTTGTTCTTTCTTTTGATCCCAACAAGGTTAATGTGCTCTATAGTTAGTTCATTAAGATGCTAAGTTGATTCTACTTCTGTAACTTCTTTCAATTCTTCTTATTGATCTTTTCACATTTAGAAAATGTTAGAAAGCAGTCATACTTTTTGTACGCCGTTTCTTGGTATCTACTGAAAAGAACATTTATATTCTCACCAATAAAGGATCCCCTTCCTCTCTTTGTTTACATATGCGATAGGGGATACTAATTGATGAAGAACACCTGGTTTGAAGATGTTACTGCACTATAATTCCTGCTCCATGCTATCAGCATTAGCTTCTATATAGTCTAAGGGGATGGAAACTTAACATGATCATGGATAAATCCAAGTCAACTTCTCTTAACTTCAAATGATAGACATCACCCCAATACATTATATGTAACTATGAGTGATTCTTTGTATTAACCAATAAAAATATTTTATTTGGGAATATGAGTTAGTAAGTTCTTACCTCATCATATAGAAAAGGTTTCTTTCTTTCTTCTTCCCAGCTTTTAGTCTTGGCTATCAGCATATCCACCAAAGTTTTCTTTTTAAAAAATGCAACAAACTAAACAAATCCTTGATAAAGACTCTAATCAAGTTTTCAGCTTTTACTTGATAACTTAATTGATCTAGTCATGCTTTCATTCAACAGGTAGTTATTTAAGTCACAATAAAGGCTTTATGGCTGCCTATTACTAGGCTGATTTTGGTGATGGCAAGCCATTGGCAGAAATACTTTGATACCTAGTATTTTGTTAACCATGACTCTGGCCCATTCTGCTCTTGTCAAATTCTTGTGAGCACCTCTGCTCATAGAATAACGGTCGTCATCCTGAAATATGAATGTTTAAGACAAACACAGGTGATGAAAAAAGAAAATGGGCTACTGAGTCTTGTGGGTGAAGGAACTGATCCTGCTATATTCTTCCAACCATCGCTCCTCATCAGGAGCTAATATCCCTTTTTCTTCCTTCTCTATTATAGCCTTCCTACTAGAGGCATTGTGCTTCTGTTATCTATTTATTCATGCTTGTGAGGAGATCAACGTGGTCAATCTCCCCTTTTGGAGGTTTTGGTCAATTTCAATTTCAAACACAGTAAGCCACCTTAATAATTAGAAAATGGAACACTTCAATTAGACCAACCAGAGTTCATTAGTTTCATAATAATTTCTATCTCTTCCCGTGAAGGAATTTCCATGTGGGATCGCTTGCAGATCTCAAGATCAATTTGTTTTCTAAGGAAAAGCTCTTTCATCTTGCTTGTTTTTAGTTGATCCAATCTCTTGACTTCTGCCTCGAGACCAGTTTCTTTTATCTGATCAAAGCAGTGACATCGGAGAACCTTACATGGTCCTTCTAGGGTGTGTCCATGAGATTCCACAAGTTCGTCAATACTTTTCCTAGTTAGTGATGCTTCAAATACGCACGACATAGTGCGGATAGTAATTTTGCTGATTTGTATTGATCCTTATGCCTGTACTTGTAAAGCAAATTTAAGGATAAAATTCGCCCACTTGAATTGTGTTTCATTTACAATTTGTTTAGTTAGTGGCTTCCTAATACTAAATATGCAATTATCATGAGTTTTTGGCTACATGTACCATATAGGAGCTTACTTGTTTTTAGATATAGAATGTGCAATGTTGATGCAATTACCTTTTCAAGCCGTGCTTTCTTATCTGCTTCTAATGATTGAATTGTGCTGCCTAGTTTTAAAAGTATACTGTCACTAATGTTTTTTAACAGTCTAGATAACTCAGTCAAGGTTGAATGAACCTTTGTAATGATCAAAGAAGATTTTGTTCCAAGCATTGCTACTAAGCTCCGGATCATGCTAATGTAGTTTTCAACCTTTTGAAGTCTTTCGATCTTTGATGCAAGAACAGAGTAGTAAAAGGAGAAAAAAAGAGGAAGAAGATAGTGGAGTAAACAAGAAATTTTCAAAACCTTTCAACTAATTGCATTTTCCCTATTGTTCCAGGCACAAAGTTGAGTATCTCATTCATACCTTCTCATTTTGAAGTCGCTGAAGCTAGTTCTGGTACTCTTCTAGTTTCTTTACTGATAGATCATTCCCATATACTAATACATTTGATGACAAATCATTGTACTCTGATTCACCTGCTATTTCAATATAAATCTTCTGAAATTTGTCCTTGTACAGCTCTGGATTGTTTAATCCTTTCTTTTTTCTAATTCTCAACTCTCTCAGAGCTGGTGCAATTAACTCTAGCTGTTCTTTTAGTGTTGCAGTCATCTTTTCTGGCTTTTGAATTCAAATTTACTCCACTTTTATGTGAGTTGAATCACTGAGTATTTCTTATGCAAAAGATCCAATGATGTGTTTCAATATTTTAAAAAGAAAAACCAATAATTTATGTATATCTTCTCACATCATTGATCTAACTTATTTACATCCTATCATAGTCATTTAATGAAGCTAAATAGATGGTAACACTCTCTCTGTGTGTACCCACTCCTTTTTAGGAAGAAGGGGAAGG
Source organism: Solanum ossicruentum (assembly GCA_025774065.1). Classification (NCBI taxonomy): domain Eukaryota; kingdom Viridiplantae; phylum Streptophyta; class Magnoliopsida; order Solanales; family Solanaceae; genus Solanum; species Solanum ossicruentum. The sequence goes on from JAOTQR010015642.1 coordinate 40,930, forward strand.
TGATTTGTTATCGCATTGACATTGGTATTTAACTGGTTCATCTTTCATATGAGCTTTAGTCAATATATAAATTTTCATTTGGATACTTTAGGAATTGATATCCATTAAGCCACTTGAAGCAAGCTACATTGCATGGATTTAGAGTTCTTTGGTCATGGTCGCTCATAGGTACATTTTCATTTATTCCTCTGATTGTATGTTTGTATTCTTTGCTTTTTGTTTATTTGTGTGATTTTAATTTTAGTAGCATTCTTGATGCTATACAAACTTATGGAAATGAATTTGCAAAGTTATGTTTAGCAAATTACTATCATTTTCTTTAATTTGACAAGATAGTGTTAGTACATGTTTCCAGTAATGGGTAATGGAAAGAGTTTGGTACATCCTGCCCTTACTTCCGACTGATTTCACCTTCTTTGTCTTGCTTTTATAATGTTTTATTAGTTCATAAGACATGTTATCCAAACACATTGAGAATGTGAAATTCATGTTTATGAGATTTTCACTTGCATGCATGAATCTAGGTTCCGGCCTTGCTTGCATTAAGTTATCAGGGGTGGTGGTGTCTACTCTTTCGCTTACATATGAAAGCTCCATATCATTATATTCGTTGTTGTTTCGAACAAAAAAAATCACCTTCCATCTCATTTTATTTTTGTTTTGATTTGAGCTTGAGACATCACGGTTCTTAGGTCCACACCATTGGGTTAATGCTCTATCTTATTGCATGGATAAACAATCATACATATAGATATAGTATGTAGAGCTTTGTGATTATTGGTGGCATGGAATCCAATTAAAACGAATTCTCTTCAATGCCTTCCGCTATAGTTGCAGAAAAAACAGTCCAAAGGATCTATTCTATTTCTAGTATTGACAGATTAAAGTGTTGAAAGAAAATTCAAGTCTAATGACAGAGTCATTTTTACTTTTATCTCCATTGCATTAGTAATCTTACTACTTAGTGCCATTATCATTTGAAGCTTCCATCAGAACGAGAAGCTTGATAATAGTTTTTTATCTTGCAAGGAGAAGATTGTTATTGGCCGTGTCTCTTTAGGTACATCTCCTGGACCATTGACAGACCGATCTGCTGAATTTCCTTTGGGTAGAACCCCTATTGATCTGGCATCGGTCGAAGGGCACAAGGGAATATTTGGATTTCTTGCTGAGTCGTATTTGACCACTCACCTTTCTAAGATTATTTTGACTGATGCAAAGGAAGAGATTGCTTCAAAAGTTTGTGGAGCAAAAGTTAAAGAGTTACACTGTATGTGGCTGTTGTAACTACTGGAAATGATGTGCCAGATGTACTCTCACTTAAGGATTCTCTGGCTGCTATATTCAATGCTACTCAAGCAGCTGCTCGGAGACATCAAATTTTCAAGGTTCAGTCATTTCAGAGGAAGCAATTTATTGAGGATTGGAAAGTTCAGTAATTTTTTATTGTAAATGTTATCCACCAGAAGAATTTTATTATTGCAAGCAATTGCTTAAGGCTTCCTGTTGAAACTTCTATTTACAACAGTTTTACCAGCACTTTTAAGTTTAATAGATCATTAAAATATGTTTTACTGTTAAATCATGAACATTTTAGTGCGCTTTGTGGATGTTGTGGCATTTTGTTTGACATTATTTTGCTCATTTCTTACTGTTTTCTTATGATTTTGTGTTGTTAATTTCATAACTTAAGGCTAATTATGTTTTGAATGGTGTATATTGCATGTACATTTGGTTTAGAATAGAGATTTGCTAAGAAAATTGAAGTTGGAGTTTAATTGGAGCAAAAAGGAGTTGAAAATGCTAAGGTGTACCTGGAAGCTATTACATTCCGCGAACGCAGAGCTATGGCATGAAGTGAAGCGCGATCGCGCTATGCCCAGGTGCGAATGCAGAACACACAAAAACAACTCTCCTCAATCAAAGAGTGCTGAGCGCGATTTAGCATCGAGGTAGTTCAGGAATTTCACTGTTTCAGTCCCAAAATCACATATACATGCAATCCTAGCTCTTGTTGAAAAAAGAGAATGATATTGGACATTCATTCAACATAGAATTCTCCTTCATACAACACCTTAGTGTAGATTTTAGTTGATGGTGAGGATTTAGAGCAAGTTTTCTATAAAATTTTGAGCGGATTGAAAAGTGTGAACTTCACTTGTATTTATCTTTCACTTACTCTTTCTATCATTATTTTTGAATGCATAATCTGTAGATGTAATTGAGCTTAGATGTTAATTTGTTTATGGGTATTGATATTTCTCTTGCTTTTATGCTTAGTTGATGATTTACTTGCAAAATCATGTGGGTTCCTCCTAAATTGTTTTGATTTGATTCAATTGATTTATGGGTTCATGCCTACCTTCATGTGTAGTTTATGATTTGAGGTTACGAACTTGAATCTAGCTTAGATATTCAATTATTGTTTTAATTAGAGTAGTTGAAGTGGAGTGTTTGCATGATAGTCATGGGTTTATATATTGAGGCTCTCAAATAGGAATCAATGGCTCAGATCTTGGAAGTTTTGCTTTGAGGTGCTCAAGCCAGTTGTGTCTTTGAGTGGCTCACATAGCCGTAAGAGGCTCTTGCGAAACACCACATATTTGTTATCGAGGTGTGGTTACAAGCAATCTAGCCTACCCATAGAGTTAATTTGATAATAAGTGTAATGAATCAATTGAGCTTTGATTGATTACCGTATCCCTATCCTTGCTCTTGCTTGATCAATCATTGCCCCATTTCCCATTTTCTTATTAGGAGTAGTTATTAGCTTAGTTTCCCTCTATTTAGTAAGAACTTGCTTGGTACTTGCTTGTCTGATCGAAACTAGTAGCTCGTAGTCCTTAGCTGATTCAATTGTCGACATATTGTTCCCCGTGAGATTCGACCTCGACCTATAATGTTGGGTTAGTGTGCTGATGACGACCGTCCCTGCTTCGTTTGAGTAGCCGGGCTGAGTGACATAAAAAATGGTGCCGTTGCGGGGGAACGATATGTTTATTGAATTTATTTAGGACTTGTAGTTTACTCTTTTTGATTTGACTGTTAAGTACTTCTTTTTGTTCTCTTTATTTTTGCTTATGTTGAATAGCTAATTGTGATGAAAACTTACTTGAGGAATGTATGCTCTTTTTCTATCTCCTTCGGAGTATTGCACTTCGTGGTCGGCAAAACAGTGTTTAGGAAATAAATGGGGATGAGAGTGTTGTGAGTCAAGATTAGCTCACGGACTTAAGTCTAAGACTTGACAAATAAGTAGCTCAAAGACACCAATTGCTCAACATGAGGGATGAACTTAAACGAATGCTTGTTGCTAGAGGTTACGAGTTGGACTGATTGGAATGGGAAGTTGAGTTTTCGGAGGTCGACTTGAAACTAAACAACGGAGTAAGTAAGGCTCCCGGCTCAATGGTGATCAATCATGAATTGGAATCTCAAGAAGGAGTGGTGCTCGATGTGGAAGAAATATAGGGCCAATGCATGTCATCAAGGCCAATAATCATTCACGAGGCTAAGATTGAGGAAATGATACTAAAGTTGCAAGAAAAAGCCATGGAAATCTTAGATGGAAACTTTAGTTTATTGAAGTTGGGAGTGTTGCCCACTCGGAGGTCACATATTTCGAAGATCAATTTGAAGAAGCCTCTTGATGCTCCCATGTCTACCGAAGGAACCAAAAATGGAAGTTGATATCATGTTGGGTAGACAATTCAAGTCCTCAAAGTGGAGAGACTGGTTTAGAAAGTTGATGGTCTCTCATCATCATACATATGAGCTCAAATGGAAGATAATCTTGAAATTGGGGAGAAGATTCTTTGCATCAAAGTGGAAACATAAAAGGGTGGTGATTCAACTTTTGTTCATATTTTAATTTCTTGAATATATTCTTGCATTTTAAATTTTTAGAGTAGCTTCTTAATTTTAATTTTTGATTTTTGGCTAACCCTCATAATGTTCACGCTTTGGTAGTGGTTTTGCATAGGTTTTGAAGTGGCAAACTGATTGGAGTTGAAGATTTAGGTGGAAAAACAAACATAATTTGCCAAAGGATGCATCTAGGTCATTTTGAATGCACTTTGGGGCCTAGGCATCGCTCACTCCCTAAAGGGTGGATTGCCTAAATAGGTCTAGAACCACCCAAATTTGCAAAAAAACTTGCCCAACTCTGGCATCCATTTGATGTCCGTAAAGGCAGTCTTATGTTCGCAAACGTGGAGTGCACAAAAGGCGACGAGGCACTATCGTTCCCGAAGGTCTGCGAAGGCAGAGTATTGGTGGGTGCAGTTAAATGACAAGACAAGTCACTTTTGACTTTGTCTGATCCATTTAGAAAAAGAAGCGAACGAGCATCAGTCAAACACTATATCAAGTAAAATCATTCTTTAAGAATTTTTGGTCTCATAAATCTTTAAGAAAAGCTCAAGTGCTCCCTTCTTCATTCTTTTTGGTTCTTCATTCAAAGGTATGTCTACCCTACTATTTCTCCATTCTCCTTCATCAGTGAAAAGTGTGTGCTATTGTGAAAATGTCTTGACAGTGGCAAATGCTAAAGTGCTAAATTCTATACATCATGTTGCTACAATGTTATAGTCTTGGTTTCCTTCTCCATTTTTGTTTTGATGGCATGAATTGCTGTCACTATGTTGTCTCACTTCCAAGAGTCAATTTCTATGCATAAATGTTGAAAATTGGAACAAATCTTGGTTCTAAATTGTTGAGTGATGTTTGGGTAGTGAATATATGCTATTGGGGGATAGATTGAGGGTTGTTATCTTGTCAAAATTATGATTTAATTGTACGCCCTCCATGTGTTTGAAGAAATGCCCTTTCGAATTTTTGTGTTGGTAACTGCTACCTTCCGCGAAGGCGAATACTGCACCGCGAACGCGAGAGTTCTGGAAACTTCTTGCTTTCCGTGAACGCAGATATCCTCCTATGAATCCAGAGGCCTAGAGTGACTTTAACTCCACAAATATGGTTGTGTGGCCACGAATACAGAGAACAGTTGGTCAATGTGCAAAAAATGTAATTCTTCATTGTTTGATCCGGACTGTTTCTGAAGCGTCCTGAAAAAAGTTCCCAAAAAAGTGCCTTGGAAATTTCCATATTCATAATTTTCGTATATCACAAAATACATGCATGATATCAAAAATTCAACTTCATATTTGTGATCTAGGGGCAAAATTGAGTGGGGAACGGGTATAACCCCGATTTTAAAGCAACTGTATCAAAATTTGATTTTCCAAAATTCACGAAAAAACAAAATCGATCCGCGGCCCTGGCACGATGCGACCAGGGGGTGGACCTGTGTTATTTTGTTGCCAGTTTTTCCTATTCGGTCCAAGGCCTTGGGGTCTTCGGCTTAAGCCTTCCTATGCCTAAAAACACCCATACTTAGTTATTTTTCAACTCCATATCATTCAAGATATTCCCCAAAAACCTCTGTAACACTTAGCTAGATATTTCATCAAAAGTCAAGTGTCCCAAACATATTCCTGGTCTCAAAAAATTCATTCAAGCTTCAAGTTCTCATTATAATCTTTATCAAGGAAATCTCCAAAGTTGAGGTATGTGGGTTTCAACCATTCGGTCTTTTCGCCCATGGTGCCCAACCTTCTTTTTTGTATAAATTGCATGTTTTCAAGTTGGATTATCTATGGCTATCTCTTATTATGAATTTGACTATAAACTATGTTGGGGTTTCATAAAATGTTGATTGTTTAAGCATGTTTTGAGCTATAAATCAATGATCTATTATGAGATTTCATATGGGGTTTCAATGTATCTTGCTTGAGGGTGTTACCAAGTGTTGGTGGGTTCATTTACATTAAGTTTTCTCACATGATTTCACTCTTGAATTGCATGATTTTGAATTAGTATTACATACCAGCCAAGTGTTTGATAAAATGTCTTGTTATGGATTCTTGAGTTATTGATGATCTATTGTATGACCTATGAGTTAAGTGAACTTATGATGATGAAAGGAATGTATGAATGTGTTGATTTCTTTAAAAGTATCTATAGTGTTGTAAGTTGACCACACATTCTTGAGGGGGTGCTATGACTTAACCACTATGACGGGGGGTGGGGGGGTGGGGTGCTATACCCATCTACTAATTGAGGGGTATATACCTCAATCGCCTTCCAAGGTGGTGGTAGGCCTTGGATTCCAAGTACTAGTTTTTTTGGTCTATAATGATGGTCTCTTCCTACATAGGTATTATGCTCTATATAAGCATGTTTTACTTCAAGCATTAATCATGCATGCTATATTGCTAATATACTATCTCTTGCTTATGATTATGCATTTTGATTATGTTGCCTATCTCTTGTTGTATTGCTTTATACATACTTAGCATATTCAAACATACTAACTCATACTCTATGCTTACATGATGTTACCATGTAAGAACTGGAGCCCCCCCGTGGCTAGTTGATCATCTTGAAGATAAGCTATTGGTAAGTCCTTAAGTTTGGGGACACTAGCTTTGCATTCTTACCTATGTTACTTCCTTATGTTGAACTCTTGATACTATGAGGGTGAGCCCAGAAAGAGTCTTAGCCCCCGTCAAGTCTATGTTTAGAGATTTTGTTGGACAAGTTATGTAATTATGCCTTGAGCTTTGACTCTTTTGATGATTTATTCTATTAAAGACTTTCCTAAGTCCCTTGTCCTTGTTTATACTCTCATATTGTTGTTTAAATTGCTTCGACGACCAAGGATGTGTAAATGATATGCTAAGAGGTTTGTTTGGGGTCCTTTTGGATTCCCATTCGTCGTGCCATATCTAGGCCCTAGGCTTGGGTCTTGAAAAACATGGTATCAGAGCACTAGGTTATTAATGGTCCTCAGTATCCAACACACCATGTCGATTAGAGTCTTGTTCGTGGTTGTGAAGTGTATCACGACTATGAGCAAGAGGCGATGAGGTGTTTTAGAAAATATTTCCCTTCTTCTTGATCTATGTCGTGTTGTAGAAGTTAAGATAAAGTTTTCCCCTAATGAATGTTCTGTACTATTTTAGATCATGCTTATCGCAAGGGCAAGAAGAGCATGTACACCCGTAGAACAATCAGCTCATGAAGAGTTCTAGGATGATATTGCCATGCTAGCTCAAGTTATGACTAATTAAATAAACCAAGAGTCCCAAGCCCCTCATGCTCCTACTCCGGCGTCTAGGGTGAGGGATTTTATGAGGATGAACCCACCAAAGTTCCACAGGTCTATAGTGGATGAGGACCCTCAAGAATTTATTGATAAGGTGTACAAATTGTTGTCTAGTATAGGGGTTAGATCGGAGGAGAAGGTCGAGTTGGCAACATACCAACTCAAAGGGGCGGCCCAAATATGGTTTACCCAACGTAAGGAGGAGAAGGGAAACAACAATGTGATCCTTTGGGAGGAGTTTAAGGCAACATTTCTCAATCGATTCTTCCCTATTGAGCTGAGGCCAAAATGATGGAATTTATGAACTAAAAGCAAGGGTCGATGAGTGTGAGGGAGTATGCCTCAAGTTCAACCAACTCTCCAAATATGCTCCACAATTGGCGGTCGAGCCAAGGTCTAGGATAAATAAGTTTGTGATGGGTGTATCCGATTTAGTGAATGAGAAGTATCATATCGCCATGTTGATTAATGATATGGATTTGTCCTGCCTCATGACTTATGCCGAACAATTGGAGGGGGAAACGTTGAGGAAGAGAAGAGGTAATAAGGCCAAGATGGCCCGCTTTGAAGGTAGATTCCAAAGTCCCAAGGGTGGTCGGTTTCATCAAGGCCAAGGGTCTTCCAATGCTCCTACTAGAAGGTTTGCTAATGATGACCCAAGGGTCCAAGGTGGTGGTGGTGTGGTGCCTAATGCTATGTGCCCAAGATATGGTAGAGGCCATGATGGCCCATGTTTGAAGGATACTAATGCTTGTTATGGTTGTTGTGAAGTGGGTCATAGGGTAATGGATTTTCACGTAATCGCAACAAGAGTAGAGATGGTCGTCTACAAGGTCGAGGGGCAAATGTGGTTCCTATGGGAAGAGGAGGCCAAAAAGGTGGTTCTCCAAGGTACAATCGATTCTATACTATTCAAGGGAGACAAGGGGTAGATGAGGTGCCCGATGTCATCATCGGTATGATAGAAGTCTTTGATTTTGATGTGTATGCATTGATAGACTCGGGTGCTACTCTTTCTTTTGTTACTCCTTTTGTCGCCAAAAAGTTTCATGTTAATCTTGAATAGTTGTGTGAGCCTTATGAGGTGTCTACTCCCGTTGGTGCATCCATTGTTTCTAGAAGGTTCTATCCCGTTTTCATTTTGTATAAAATATTGCCTTGTGATTTTGTTGAGTTGGATATGGCGGATTCTGATGTCATTCTTAGGATGGATTAATTGCATGCGTATTATGCCTATATAGATTGTAGAACCCATAGGGTCAAGTTTCAAATCCCTAATGAACCCGCCCTTGAGTGGGAGAATCATGATGTGGTGGTCAAGGGTAGTTTTATCTCTTGTATTGAAGCCCAAAAGTTGATTTTGTAGGGGTGTCTCTATATCTTGTGAGGGTTAGGGATGTTGAGTCCAAAGTCCTTCCTATAGAGTCAGTTCCAATAGTTAATGAGTTCCTTGATATCTTTCCCAATGAGCTTCCTAGTGTTCCTCCCATAAGGGAAATAGATTTTGGCATAGACCTCATTCTCGATACTCAACCCATTTCTATTCCCCCCTTACTGTATGGCCCCGGTGGAGTTAAAGGAGTTAAAGGAGCAATTGAGGGATTCGATGGAGAAGCGTTTTATAAGGCCTAGCCAATTACCTTGAGGTGCATTTGTGTTGTTTGTGAAAAAGAAGGATGGTACTCTTAGAATGTGCATTGACTACCAGTAACTTAATAGGGTTACCATAAAGAATAAGTATCCTCTAACAACAATTGATGATCTTTTTGACCAACTTCAAGGGCTTAGTCACTTGTATAAGATTGATCTTTGGTCCGAGTATTACCAAGTGAATATGATGGAGTGTGACATTCCCAAGATGGCCTTCCGTACTAGGTATGACCACTATGAGTTTGTGGTTATGTCCTTCGGTTTGACTAATACACCGACTATCTTCATGGATCTTATGAATAGGGTGTTTAAACCCTACCTTGATTTGTTTGTGGTGGTTTTCATTGATGATATCTCGATCTATTCCCATAGTGAGGAGGAGCATGTGGCTCACTTAAGGGTAGTGTTACAGATCTTAAAGGAGGAGAAGTTGTATGCAAAGTATGAAAAATATAAGTTTTGGTTTAAAGAGGTACCATTTCAGGTCATGTGGTGTCGGATGATTGTATTAAGATGGATCCTAAGATAATGGAAATGACTAGAAATTGGCTGAGACCTTTGACTCCATTGGACATTAGAAGCTTCTTAGGCTTAGCGGGTTACTACCAGAGGTTTGTTAATAGGTTCTCTTCTATTGCCTCTCCTATGATTAAGTTGACTCAAAAGAAGGCAAAATTTGTATGGACCGATGAGTGTGAAAATAGTTTCAAAACATTGAAGGATAAGCTTGTCTCCGCCCTTATCTTGTCTCTACCGGAAGGGTTTAAAGGGTTTGTTGTGTATTGTGATGCCTCAAGAATTGGTTTGGGTTGTATTTTGATGCAAATTTGTAAGGTGATAGCTTATGCCTCTAGACAACTTAAGGTTTGAAAAGAATTATCCTACTCATGGTCTTGAATTGGCCACTATGGTATTTGCTTTGAAGATTTGGCGTCATTATTTGTATGGGATGCATGTTGATGTGCTTACCGATCATAAGAGTCTCCAATATGTGTTCACCCAGAAAGATCTCAACTTGAGACAACGAAGGTGGTTAGAGCTTCTTAAGGATTATGATATGAGTGTGCATTATAACCTCGATAAGGCCAGTGTTGTAGCCGATGCTTTGAGTAGGGAGTCTATGGGTAGCCTAGCATATGTTGATGATGATGCTGAAGAAGTGGCTAGAGAGGTTCATCGGTTGGCTAGGTTGGGAGTTAGGTTGGAGGAGGTTGATAATAGTGGAGTAGTGGTGGTTGATGGTTCTAAATCTTCATTGATTGAGGAGGTGAAGACAAAACAAGATCTTGACCTCGGCTAGTTAGAGTTGAAGGCCTTGGTGAGAGATGGTAAGGTGGAGGTTTTCACCCAAGGGGGAGATGGTGTCCTTAGGGATCAAGGTAGGTTGTGTGTACCTAGTGTTGATGACTTGAGAGAGAAGATTTTTGATGAGGCTTATAATTCTTCCTATTCTATTTACCTCGGTTCTACAAAGATGTATAGAGATTTGGGAAAAGTGTTTTTGTAGGGTGGTATGAAGAGGGATATTGCTAAGTTTGTATCCAGTTGCCATAATTGCCAACAAGTAAAAGCCGAGCATCAAAGGCCGGGTGGCCTAGCCCAAGATATAGAGATTCCTACTTGGAAGTGGGAGGAAATTAACATGGATTTTGTGGTTGGGTTTCCTAAGACTAGAAAACATTTTGACTCCATTTGGGTTGTGGTTGATAGAATGACAAAGTCAGCTCATGTCCTACCGGTTAAGACTACTTATGGTGCCGAAGATTATGCTAAGTTATATATTCATGAATTGCTTAGATTGCATGGGGTTCCTTTGTCTATCATATTAGATCGTGGTGCTCAATTCATTTCTCACTTTTGGAGGTCCTTCTAAAAAGGTCTTGGTACCAAGGTTAAGTTTAATACGACCTTTCACCCTCAAACGGATGGCCAAGATGAAAGAAGTATCCAAACTCTTGAGGATATTCTTAGAGCTTGTGTTTTGGAGTTTAAAGGTAGTTAGGATGATCATCTTCCACTCATTGAGTTTTCTCACAATAATAGTTATCATTTTAGAAGTGGTATGGCTCCTTTTGAGGCTCTCTATTGGTAGACGTTGTAGGTCCCCGGTTAGATGGTTTGAGGTAGGGGAAATGACTTTGTTAGGCCTAGATTTGGTTATGGAGGCCATGGAGAAGGTGAGGTTGATAAGGGAAAGGCCAAAAGCAGCCCAAAGTCGTCAAAAGTCCTATGTCGATGTGAGGAGAAGCGATCTTGAATTTAAGGTTAGTGATTAGGTCTATTTGAAGGTCTCATCCATGAAGGGTGTGGTTCGTTTTGGTAAAAAAGGTAAACTGAGTCCAAGATTTGTGGGTCCTTACAGAGTGTTTAGGAGGATTGGTAAGGTGGCCTATGAGTTGGAGTTACCAAATGATATGAATATAGTTTGTCTAGTCTTCCATGTGTCTATGTTAAGGAAGTGTGTGGGTGACCCAAGTGCTATTGTGCCTCTTGATGTTGTGGGTGTTGCTGAAGACAATTTGACTTACGAAGAAGTTTCGGTTGAAATTTTGAATAGATAAGTAAAGAGGTTGAGGAACAAGGATGTAGCTTTCATTAAGGTCATTTGGAGGAACCAATAAGTTGAAAGTGCCATATGGGAAGCCGAGGCAGATATGCAAAAGCAATATCCCTATCTTTTCCATTCCACTCAAGCCTAAGGTACTAATTTAAGTCCCCTTTATGATTTAAAGTCTTAAGTTTAAACCCTTATGTCATTTGCATACATTCATGTTTATGTTGATATGTTCGTGGTGATTTCGGCACTTATGTTGAGATTTTTGAAAGTGGTGCTTAAGTGCATAATTGCATTCTGTTTGGGGCTGATTCCTTCATAATTACTCTTCTTATGTATGCTTCTTTGACATTTGGGGATGAATGTTCCCAAGGGAGAGATGTTGAAATGCCCCCAAAACAGTGCCCGAAAATGTGCCTCGGAAATGGCCATATTCATAATTTTCATATATCTCAAAATTCATGAGTGATATCAAAAATATGAATTCATATTCGTGATCAAAGGGAAAAATTGAGTGGCGAGTGAGTACAACCCCAATTTTAGAGCAACTGTATCAAAATTTGATTTTCCAAAGTTTACGAAAAATATAATCGATCCGCGACCCTGGCGCAACACGACCAGGGTGCAGAGCTGTGTTATTTTGTTGCCAGTTTTTTCTGTTCGGTCCAAGTCCTTGGGGTCTTGGGCGTAAGCCTTTCTATTTGTCAAAACACCTATACTTAGTCATTTTTCAATCCCATATCATTCAAGACATTCACGAAAACCCTCTCTAACACTTGGCCAAATATGTCATCGAAATTCAAATGTCCAAAACTCATTCCTGATCTCAAGAAATTCATTGAAACTTTAAGTTCTCATTCCAATCTTCATCAAGAAAGTCTCTAAAGTTGAGGTATGTGGGTTTCAACCATTGGGTACTTTCACTCATGGTGCCCAACCTTCCTTTTTGTATAAATTATATGTTTTCAAGTTGGATTATCTTTGGGTATCTCTTATTATGAATTTGACTATAAACTATGTTGAGGTTTCATAAAATGTTGATTGTTTAAGCATGTTTTGATCTATGAATCTATGATCTATTATGAGATTTGATGAGGGGTTTCAATGTATCTTGCTTGAGGGTGTTACTAAATGTTGGTGGGTTCATTTAAATTAAGTTTTCTCCCATGAGTTCACTCTTGAATTGCATGATTTTTAACTAGCATCACACACCCGCCAAGTGTTTGATAAAATGTTCAGTTATGGATTCTTGAGTTATTGATGATCTATTGTATTGCTTATGAGTTAAGAGACTTTATGGTGATGAAAGAAATGTATGAAAGTGTTGATTTGTTTAAAAGTATCTATAGTATTGCAAGTTGACCACACCTTGTTGAGGGGGTGCTATGCTCATCTAACATGTTGAGGGGTATATACCTTGACCACTTTGATTGGGGGCGGGGGGGAGGGTTGCTATGCTCATC